>JAYJMB010083778.1:0-21416 GCA_036873735.1 Pouteria campechiana | reverse complement strand
CTTTAATTATACAACCTATCGACCCGGCAAAATTAGCAAAACTTTACAATAACAAAAATTTACATTTGTAAAATTTTGCAGGGCCTTACAGGTGTGAATTGAGCTTTTAAAATCTTGGCCAATATAAAACCAAAGTGCTGTAATAATTAAAAAATGAATCATGTAGCACAGGGCACACAAATATTTTATAGAGGTTTAGCTCACAACACAACACCTACTCCTCTCTCTAAGTCAGCCTCACTTACTGTACTTAGGTTCCACTAAACACTAGTTAGTTTTCCCGAGCTTTCTAATGAACTCTTACAAGGTTGATTTTCAGAAACTCACTAATAAACTTATATATAGGTTGGTTTTCAAAGCTCACCAATAAACTTATGCACAGGTTGGTTTTCAAAAATTACCAATAAACTTACACATAGTCAGCAAGCCCCTTGTTTGGTATCCTAATTAATAAAAAATATACAATAATAAGTGCTTCTTACATAGGCTGAGTTTATAAACAATTAAATGTAGTATAAATAAAATGTATATCAATAAATATAGAGAGTTTCAAACTCTCTTGAGTTGTTGAAGAGAATAAGATTTGAATGTAGATAGGTTTCTGGCATTGTGGAGTTGGAAGAAACTTAATGTCTAAGAGTAAATGCTCTTATTTTTCTTCTCTTACTATTGTTAATGATTTCTTTCATATTACTTCTCAGAATAACTTTTCTTTACTCCTTTTATAGCTGAATTGAATTTTACCCATTCGAGAAGATGAAGTTCATTTAATGCAAGTGAATCGATAAGATTTTCTGTCCATTGAAGCTTTCTCATAGGTTTTCATGACCGAGATCTATTGAGCCATGTTTGAGTTCAATTTTCATGTTTGGAATTAATTTTTTGGACTTGTATAACTCTTTTAGCTTATAATTGAATACTTTACCTATGTCTTAAAATAACCATCATGTCTGGGTTTGAGTAGTCATCTCCGAAATTAAAATTTAACACTTAGATTGGTACTTGACTTGCAATTGACTTCTTTCTTCTATTTCTGGAAATGATTTGCCATGTTTGGATTTGAATGGCCACATTTGAAATTATTATTTTAGACTTTGGATGAACTGTTCAGCTTGCAATGTTATATTTGGTCATGTCTTGAAGTGAATCACCATATCCGGAAATTATTCCCATGTCTGTAATTAAGATTTTGGACTTGGATTGACACTAGTTGCATTTTATTGCACTAATTGATCTTGACTATATCCAGAATTGAGTTTGCTATGTCTAAGGTTAATATTTTATTCTTGCATCTTCAACTGTGGCTATGTCTGGATTTTAGCACATAAGATTTTTGGACTTAGATTTTTGGACACATTCGGTTTTTCTCTTTAGTCTTCAATGTTGTCCATGTCTGGATTTTATATTTGAGAATGGCTTTTTAGTTCCAGCATCTTGACTTCTTGTTTAGCAATGTCTGAGTCTTGTTCCATGTCATGAATTCTTTATGCCATGTCTGAATTTACTTTTTTAAAGTACCGTTTCTTTTCCTTAGTGCGAAACTTGGATTTTTCTTCATTTTGAAGCTTGGATATTCGTCTAACTTTGAGCCTAAGTCTGAATTACTTTAGTTGTGTTTTGAGGCATGTTTAGGAGTTTTTTATACACTACTTTTTTAAAATTTCAGTGTCATTCTTTCTTATTTGAGCATTTACATTTTCTTCTTCATAAAATTGTGGATCTTGTCTTTGATGTAGTCTCGTATGCATAGTCCACTTATGCTATTTTTCTAATATATTATTTGTTATTGCATACTGGAAAATAATAAACAATAGCTTAATCTTTCACTCATGTGCTTTTGCTCATCATCAAAACTTGGCTAGTTAAATATGTTCATCCAAATCAAGCCTCATAAAGAGGTTTGGTTCAACATAGATGTTGATACTTCATTCATGGGAGAAAAGGATACTTTGGTCTATTTTGAGATCTGATAAGCTTTCTAGGTCTAATTCTTGTCATATTTCATCTTAGGTAGACCATTTATAAGATTTTTCTTCAACGAAGATTTGATATTTGATATATTGATGTGTCCCATTCTCTTATGCCACAACCATGGGTCATCATTAACATCAATTAGGAATTTTCTTACAATTTCACCTAGATGAACTAGATATATATTTCCATGCCTTTTTCCATTGAACAATAGACTATCATCTATATCGAATGCATTATATGAGATGATTCAAATACAACTTTGTGACCTTTGTCACATAATTGGCTAATGCTTAGTAAGTTGTGCTTAAGTCCATCTACATATAATACATCATCTATGCATGCATTAAATAAATCAAAAAATTTACTTATACCCTTGATGAAGCCTTTGTTATTGTTGCCGAATGCAATTGTACCTCCATTTATTAGCTTCAGCTCCTTGAAAAGGTTCTTATTTCTGGTCATGTGTCATGAGGCATCCCTTATCCATAAATTAGGAATTTCCAAATGTTGCTTTACAACTTCAATCATAAAAAAAAATATTCTTTTTACCGTTTTGGTACCCAAGTAGAGGGTACAATTATGTTAGTGGATCTGTGTGTGAAAATATTATGCACTATCCTTGGGTCTCCACTTTAATCTTACAGCTTTTCGTTACATCTTCCTTACTAGCAATTATATACTTTGTGTCCTTCTCTATTACAAAAATGACATTTGTTAGAACCTCCACTTGGTGCATTGCATGTCTCTAGTTTTCTAACCCAAAAATGTCCTATGAACCTTCTAAGGTTAGGAAAATTCCCTATCTCTTCTGTGAGGTTCATACCCTTAGACCATCCATCAAATTTTTTGTTTTCTTATGGTTCTTCACCAACTGATTGTTCACATCCAAGTCATCTTTTGCTGCTTTGGCCAATCATGTGTAGGAACTTGGTCACTAATTCTCTTGGGTTGGAGAATTTGTTCAATATACTATTTAATATTTCTATCCAAATTTTCAGATTTCCTACTTTTTGTATAGATAGATTCCTTTTGGCTAGAATTGTATTTACTTTGATAGTAACATCAAAGTGTCTCTTTTCTATGTAAATTTTTGTCTAAGAATTTCAAACTCATTGAAGAGATAGTTATATGATTGCTACAGCTAATCAAGCTTACATTTGGTACAACTACTAGTAGAGCTTGAGGAATCAGAAATGATGTAAGAATAATAGGAATTTAGCTCATTCTCTAATTCATTTGTGCACTCTTCTTATTTATCTTTGGTGGAGAGTTGTCTTGTGGACTAATTCTCTATATGAGCTATGCAACAAATTTTACCAGGTTCCCCACTTCTTTATCATCTTTTTCACTTAAGCTTGTGCTTGAGGAATATTCATCATTCATATACATTCCTCTAGCTTGATTCCTTGATGGCCTTTGGAATTGTTTATCTATTCTACTCTTTTCTTTTCTATCTTCTCTCTCATTCAAGTTTGCTCTTTCTTCATTTAGACACGCCACAATCACATGTCCAACTCCGCCGCATTTATAACATCTAGGCAAGATCTTTCTTCTTTCACTTCTTCTCTTTTCATCTTGTTTAGGTTATTTTCTGAAGGTGTTTCTTTTATTGCTCCTTAAAATTTTTTTGAAATTTCTGGCCAGTATGACCACTTCATCTTCTATTTGTTAGTTAGACTCACTGCTGCTTTCTTTTGTTGCCTTGATAGTCATTGTCTTCTTTTGTCTCAGTGGCTCTTCTCTTTTACTCTTGATCATCTCATGCAACATCAGATAGCTAATAAGGTCATCGATCTTAAGCTCATTCAAGTCCTTCGCTTCTTCTATTGTTGTGATCTTCTGATTCTAGGACTCGGGCAGTGCTCCCAAAATCTTCATTACCTACTCAGAATTAGAAATTTCTTTTTCTAGGCCTTTCAAAGTGTTAGTAATTTTAAAAAAATGAGCATACAATTGGTATATGCTCTCTCCTTTTCTCATCCTAAAATTTTCTAAATCTCCTATAATGATGTTCCTCTTCGTCCCTTTGACCTAGGAAGAACTTTCATAAATGGACACCAGCTTATCCCAAATTTCTTTGGTAGTAGTGCATGGTGATACTCTATCAAACTTGGTAGTAGATAGACCATAAAAAGCAAGTTCATGACTTTTTCATTGTTTTGAACATTGGTGGTGCTCTTCTTTAGTCCAAGCACCACTATCACCATTAGGAAGGGTTATTCCTAGAGCTATGGCTCTCCAGGACTCCATATCACTAGCCATAAATAAATTACTTCGTCCTTAACTTCTAGTAAGTGAAGTTATTTATATCAAATAGGGGTGGCTGGGTGGAGGATTACCCCTTGACAAAGACATGAGCAGAGGATGATGGGTTTGCCATTGGATCTTTACATGTATTTATATAGCCTGCTTTGATACTACTTATTGTTCCTGTAGGCTAGGCAAAAACCCAAGAGAGGAGGGGTGAATTGGGTTGTTAAAAAATTTCTCCTTAAACCCGTTGAAGGATTAAAGTCCCCTTTAGCAATTTAATGAAAATAATGCAAGCAATCAATAAGTAGACGAAGATTTTTATAGTGGTCTGAGTTGACTACTCTACTCCACTCTTCCAATCACTTTCCTCTAGTGACTTGGGTTCCACTATCTTAATATAGCAGAAATACAATTAGTACACTTATTACTCTTCTTGATTCCAAGTTAAGTGGGTGTAACAATCTAACAAGCTGTTTGTGAGACACACTCCAATGAACACACACTTATTCTTCTTGAGTTCAGCTCAAGGGGGCATAAACTATCTAGTGCCTTTACACTCTTCTAGATTCTAGCTCTAAGGGGCGTGAGTACAATATAGCTACTGGATGTGAGACATACTTAAATAGACTATTACAACTCTTTTTGAGTTTGATCTCCAATACCAACTCTAGAAAATCAGAGAGATAAGAACAGAAAGAATAAATACACTTTAAAGACTATTTCACTAAAAGCATAGGAGAAGGTTGGTCAGCTTGAATGAAGAATTAATTATTCTTCTTGAAACTTGTTGTAAGCCTTAATGAATGTAGCAGAAGGTTGTTGTGTTGGTCCTAATCTAGAGGTAGCTCAAGAGGGGGGGGGGGGGGTGAATTGAGCTTATAAAATTTTTTGCCAAATCAAGAGTCAAAAGTGCTGAAAAGAATGAAAACTAATTACACAACACAAGGCAATGGTATTTTTATAGTGGTTTGGCCCAACCTAGTACATACTCTTCTCTCTAAGTTAGCCTCACTTGTTGCACTCAGGTTCCACTAATCATTTGTTTGTATTACAAGCTCACCAACAAACTTTACACTCATTGGTATCCAAGCTCACCAATAAACTTATACAATTGTTGGTTTCCAAGCTAATAAACAAACTTATATATGATTAGCAAGCCCCTTGCTTGCTATCCTAAATCCATGAAGGATGTACAATAGAAATGTCTTTTACACAGGTAGAGATGTACAAGAATTTAAAGCAATAACAATAAACTTTTTATTGTAAAGCTCAAATAATTCAGCTCCAAAGAGTTATTGCAAAGGTTGAGCTTTGAATCCAGATTGACATTTTACGCAGAGGAGTTAAATGCTTCTTGGAAGAAAAACTTTGTGGAGAGTAAATGCTCTTGTAAGTTCTTTCAACAAATTCTGTTACTAAGGAATGTCTTCCTTCAACAACTTTTGTTACTGTGGAACGTCCTCTCTGTACTCCTTTTAAGCTTGGATTCAAAATTTGCCCGTTGGAGAAGACAACATTCATTAAATGAGAGCTAATCATTAGGATTTTTTGACTATTGTGACATTTTTGTTATTTCACATTGTTTGCAAATAGTTTATTTGGAAATAAGAACTCTCCTTTGGAAACTTGATCTATTGGAATTGTTCACAATTTTGGACTATATAAATAAACATTTTAGATGCGGCTTGTGATCTTTGCATCTGAGACAAATTGGTTTCATCTATATTTCTTTGGTTTGTCAGAGATGATTCCTTTTGGCTATATGAAATAACCTCAGACAGAGTGATTGTTTAGCTTGGCTTTGTCCGAAATACTTCATTTTGTTTGAAGTAAGTAGCTTTCAGACTGACTGGTATGGCGTGGATTGCTTGGCCAAGCAAGAGCTTCAACTTCATCTTAAATGAGTTGGCAATATCCAAAATAATAATTCTGGATCATATAAAGCTTGTATCAACATTTCATTGAAGCTTGGGATTGATTCTATTTTGGACTGAAAGACACGATGCAGACTAATTTTGAAATGAGTTAGGTTCTGTAATGGCCCGCACCCCCACCCTATGCATTTTGAACATGCCACCCCAAGGCCAATATGGAACACTACCATTTTCCTTCTTCATAAGGGAAATTTTCCCAAAATTCCACTATTTCCTTATTTTTAAGGGAAATTCTACCAAACTTTTGGTAGAGTTTACCCTGTATTATGGACATTTATACTTGATATTCATGTATTAAATCAATTAAGATTTGCATTTTTATAATCAAATGACAACAATTATATCTATACAATCACACAACCATACTCACAACTCCGCCTAAGGTTGGAATTGAATCATGGTGGTAACGTTCAACCCAAGATTAATACAAATCGATCCACAATGTCATACTTAAATGACTAACTATAACATGCCAAACAATTTGAATCTTTTTAAACTAGAAATATACACATGCATCATGAATTTTACCATTATACAATTTAACTATCAAATTTTAACTACAAATTTCAATGGGATTCCAATCCTAATATTTTACCATACAATCAAATATCTTCTAGTTTCGCTCACTAGTCCTAATCCTTTGTTGGGATTCTTTATCTGTCCTGTCTACTTAAAAATTTAACATAAGAAGGAATGAGTCCATGCAACTTAGTAAGTAGGTAGAAATATAAAACAATAACAACCCACAAACCACATGTTCTCATTCAGAATATGAATATAAACTATCATAGCATGAATATATAACTAGGAGGCTCAAATCCTCCTCAATTCATTACAATGCTCTACACCCTTTAGGCGTATACCACCATAACCATGAGCATGTCCACTATACACCTCATGTTACTTCCCATTCCAGCCACTCGAGCTCATCATACAAGACTAGGTGCCATGTAGACACCATATACGCAAAAATTATGTTGTACAGGCGTAGCCTCATAACTATGCCATTCAGGCACCACATACAATCTCAGTTATCTTGGAATGTTTCTCATTCCATTACTATATACATTTACATTATCATTATCATGGGATATTCTCTATCCCATTTATTATGACAACACATTCACGTTACAAAAGAATACTCACTATCCCTTTTTAATCCATACAATCATCATTTTTAGTACAATTCGAGAATACACATTATTCCCTATCAATTTCATCATCCATATTATCATAAAAGCCTACTCGACTTGGGATACTTATTATCCCTATCAATCCAACAGGCATAACCTTATGCATATCAACATTCACAACCATACACACGCTCATTTATATACAACTCTGGGATATTCTAAATCCCTATTATTTAGACATCCATACACAAGAATAAGTTTGAATACACGAGAAACTTTCTATCCCCACAATCACATGTCTATATCATAAATCAAATATAATCTATTCAATTCAAAGGATGCTCTCTATCCTTATCTTTCATGTGCTCACAAAATATGACAACATTACTCTTTAAAATACATAGGATACCCATAATTCCCAAATGAAACACACATGCCTGGAATAAACATGGGATAGCCACTATCCCTATCTATTCATTGGAATCAAATAGGGGGCCACCTACTTACCTTAAGCCTTTAGCTCCAAACCATGTCCTCTTGAGCTCTATCTTTTCATCCTTCTCAGATCATCTTGTACAGAGCCACAATCTCATTTACTTAACCATTTGTAATCATGTACTCAATACATCATATTAGTACTTCTTTCATAGCCAATCTCGGGCTATGATCATTAAACATGTGGTAAACACTACTTAAGTTAGGGTTTCTCAACAGGGCACCACTAAAATCTTCATTTCTTACAAAATTCACTTTACATACACATGATTATCATTTAAATATCTAGTAAAAAACTTGATCAAGCTTTAAATCTATTCAATTTATAGCTTACATAGTCCATTCACAAGAATCCTCTTTAACCCCCACTTAGGGCATAATCAAAAATTCAGTTTTACTAGTCTAAATCATCCCATACATGTTTTAAAACATTATAATCATGTAATTAATCATTTGCCCCATGATTAATACAGTATAATAATGGAATTCCCAAATTCCACTATTCATGAAAACCTTAATTCAGCAAAATACATAATTTCTCATGCTAAATAATAATAATCATTATATTAAATCATTCCCCCATAAATTTATAAGCATATACCTCAATCTTTACCCCAAAAACCACTTTTTCCCAAAACCTTAGAAATCAAAAATATGAATTTCAGTTGGAAAATCAAGATTATCTCCACTTTCAAGCATAACTATCCTCCCCAATTGAAGGATCAAGCAACCAAATCCCTGTTGCTCCTTCTATTTTATGGAAATCAGATGTTTCTTTTATTTTCTTCCATTTTTCATAGTTTAAATGGGAAAAAATTGGGTTTAAACAAAAGATCACTAGTTTGTCTAGCTAAGCAAGATAATTTTCTAACTAAAATGGCAAGAAATCATGCATATTGGGGCTAGAGCAAAAGGGGAGAAGAAATGGGATGGACCAAAGAAACAAAATGGCAAAAAAATGGCAATTTTTTTGCATTTAATGTTGACTGGCGTTGCGGCCCCTGAATCTACTACCTCTGCCCCTTGCCACCACCTTCCACCAGCGCTATGGCCTAGCCATCTGACGTCGCGGCCCCAACGCCACTGCTCCCTTTTTTAGCTTATTTTCATAATTTTTTGCACATTTTCTTTTTTTCTTTATTTACCATTATTTTTTCACATAATAATGGTATAAATTTCACATATTTGCACCCCCAAATAACTAGATTAAATTCCAATTGCATTCACTTGTAACTTGCACACTCATAAACATACTTACATCATTTCATTTCAAACAAAATTTCTCCATTAATCAACATATAAATATCAAAATTTAACACCTTAGGTGTTACAACTTTGTCCAAAATAGCATTGAGTTTCTAGTGTCTTGGCTTGATACTTTTGCTTTGTTCAAACTTGGCTTGCTTCCAGAACTTATCCTTACAGTGTTCGCTTGTCAAGTTTTGAAGCCTTGCTTTTGTTCGAACTTGGGCATCTATCTTATTGGCTTTGGTAACTTCCAATTTGATGCATGTGGATCTAACATACCTAACTCCTAATCATGCAAAATCTATCATCTGATAGTGACTTAGTCAAAATGTCTGACTGATTTTTAGTTGGTATATATTCTAAGCAAACATTGTGATTCTAGACATGATCTCTGATAAAATAATGCTTGATTTCTATATGCTTAGATCTAGAATGCATAACTTGATTCTAGGTTAGATTTATACATTGGGATTGTCACATTTGATGGGTGTATCACTAAACTTCAAACCATAATCACCTGACTGCTGTTTCATCAGAGAATCTGTGCACAACGACTCCTAGCTATAATATATTCAGCCTCGGCGGTTGACAGTGCAACATATGTTTGTTTCCTGTCGAATCATGAGATGATTATATTGTTAGAATATGCATGGTTTTGATGACAAATAAAACTTGATCAAAGATTATGTACTAATGGTTATTGCTAAGCATTTAACATGTAGAATCAAGTTGCAGGCCTCACAGACAAATGAACATAAAGGAGATATTCCAAGGCATTGATCTATCTGACTAAACAGAAAAATAGCTTGGGCAAGTGTGGAAGCAAAAGATGAAGTAGTGCTATAGTTGAAGCTCAAATGAAAAGGAATTAACCATCATCATTCCTCTGTCAAAGTGAAGATTATCTTTGATGAATGCAAAGCAATGTGCATACAACAGATTTTGTCTGTCATAAGTAAGCCATAGTCGAACAACTCACTAAGCCAATGATTGTCTTTTAAAAATAGATAAAGATGAAGCAATGAAGTTCATTTGTTCATCTACTACATGTTATAGAAAATCCAACTAACAAAGGATAATTTATTTGTGCCTCAATAATTTGTCTGTTACTTACAACAGACAATCCAATAGATGAAGTGTTGAAGAGAATTCATCTATGCTCCTATAGTCTGTCTGTTACTTACAATAGACAATCCAATAAAAGAAGTGTCGAAGAGAATTTGTCTACGCTCTTACATTCCGTCTATTACTTATAATAGATGAAGTGCTGAAGAGATAATTCATTTGCATTCCTATAGCCCATCTGTGGCTTACAACTGACAATCCAATAAATGAAATGCTAGAAAGACAATTTATTTGCACTAAATGAATTCATCTACTACTTACCATGGATAAACTAGAAGATGAAGGGACTTTGTCTGATGAACAACTAAAAAAATACTTTATCTGTAATAAGTGAAGATGAGCAACAATGGACAAACTGAATCATTGGTCTTTATCCAGCATTTATGACGCCCTTTCCATATTGATGAAAGAATTAGCCATTGTAGTAACTCTTCGACCGATACTTATTAAGAATAAGGAAATCATCAGCTCTAAGGTCAGAGCTATAGGCATTTCAGCAGATGAGAATTAAGGAGAAGTCAGGAAATTCAAATGTGTTAATTAGAATAGTCTTTTGTCATTAATGAAGTTCACATATCACCAATGATTGGAATTCAAAGTGATTATAAATGCAACATTGCTGGATCAAGAAGAAGGATCAAAGAAAATATTCAATATCCTCTTGAGAGCATTTATTGAACTAAGTAAAAACTTTCTACATCTTTTAAGAGTCGTGAGCCTTGCATTCAAACCTTCCTCAACTTTCTTTGAAGGCTCCCAACCATCTTTTGGGAAGACCATTTAGTTCAGCATTTAATCTTTAGAAATCTTCCCTTGTGCTTATTGAAAAGTATCCATACTTTAACTTTTGATATTTATTATAATTCCCTTGAGCTAGTGGTTGAGATTAGACTCAAGAAGAGCTATGATTGTTTGAGTGCAGACAAGAGCTATTTACACACCCTAGAGATGGAATCTAGAAGAGTGTTGGGAGCATTATGTTTATGCCCCCTAGAGTTAGAATCTAGAAGAGTGTTGGGAGCAAAGTGTTTATATCTCCTAGAGTCGGAATCTAAAAGAGTGTTGGGAGTAAAGTGTTCATACCCCCTAGAGCTGGAATCTAGAAGAGTGCTAGGAGCACTATATTTATGTTCCCTAGAGCTAGAATCTAGAAGAGTATAGGGTACACTAATTGTATTTCTGCTATTGGAGATAGTGAAACCCAAGACACTAAGAGAAGTGTGCTTTTAGAAGAGTGGAATAATGTGTTTACTCGAACCATTATAAAAATTCTTGTGTCTTATTTATTTGACATTGATTGAGTGATTAGATTGATCGCTAGAGGGATATTGATCTTAAAGGGGTTTAGCAAAATTTTAAGTGACCAATTTACCTCTCCCCTCTTAGGTATTAACCTAAGCTTCGGGACTAACAAGTGGTATCAAAGTAGACTACATAAACACTTATAGTGATCCAATGACAAACCCATCATCCTCTTTACAGATATTCGCCAAGGGGCAATTGTCTACCCAACCACCTCTATTTGATGGAACCATTTTTGTTTCCTGAAAGTTGAGGATGAAGGAATTCATTCTATCCAATGATATGGAGTCTTGGAAGGCCATTAAAATTGGAATCCGCCTTCCAATTACTAAAGTAGATGCATGGACTATAGAGGAGGCCACCTTGGTCCAAAATAATGCAAAGGCTATGAACTCTTTGTTCTATGGACTATCTTCATCTAAGTTTGATGAAGTATCCTCTTGCACTACTACAAAAGATATTTGGGATAAATTAGTATCTATATATGAGGGATCCTTATAGGTCAAATGAACTAGAAGGAATATATTGATAGAAAAACTAGAAAATTTTAAGAAAAAAAAGAAGGGGAGAGCATATTAGAAACGTATGCTTATTTGTCAAAAATTACTAATTCTTTGAAAGGTTTGGAAAAAGAAGTCACAAATTCTGAACAAGTAATGAAGATACTAAGGGCACAACCAGAATCTTGGAACCAGAAGACCACAATGATAGAAGAAGTAGAGGAATTGAACACTCTTTTGATGGACGATCTCATTAGCTCACTAATGTCACACGAGCGAATCAAAAGTAAGAGAGAGAAGCCAATGAAAGAAAGAAAAGTATTGCTCTCAAGATGACCAAGGAAAGTAGCAGTGACCTTACATCATAATTTGAAGATGATATGGCCATGTTAGTCAGAAACTTTGGAAGGTTTGCAAGAAGCAGCAGAGGCAGCACCTCAAGGAGAAAACCTAGATAATAGAAGAAAATGGCTAAAAGAAAGAAGGATCTCCTCACATACTATAGATGTGGAGGGATCGGACACATATCTCCTGAGTGTCCTAATGAAGAAAAAGTAAATGTGAATGAGAAAGATGAAAGAAAAGAAAAGAAATACTTTAAAAAGTCATCAAGAAACTAAGCTAAAAGAATGTATATAAATGATGAAGACTCATTAGGGACAAGCTCAAGTGAGAAAGGTGACAATGAAGTTGGACACTTTGCAAGAATTTGCTGTATGGCCCACATGGAGAATGAATCAATAGGGCAAATCTCTATTAAAGAGCAACACACAATAGAGATGGAGAAGGATGTAAACTCTTACTATTCTTATAGTTCTGATTCTTTAAGCTTGAATAGTATTTATGTTAAATATATAAAATTTGATAAGTCACAGCAATCATATAACTCCCTCTTCCATGAGTTTGAATTACTTGGCTAGAAATTCACTCAAAAGAAAAGATACTTTGATACAACTATCAAAGTAAATTCTATCCTGGCAGAAAGAAATCTATTTGTACAAAAAAAGGTTAAAAATTTAAAGAAGGAGATAGAGATATTGAATAGTATGTTGAGTAAATTCTCCAATCTAGGAGAATCTCTCGCCAAGTTCATGAGAATGATCGGTTAAACTAGTAAAAAGGGACTTGGTTGTGAATGGTCAGATGATGAAAATTGACAAAAATTTGCTCGATGGTCCAAGGGAGTAAACCTCATAGAAGAAAGTGAAAACTGTCTGAATATTAGAAAGTTCATAGGTTATCCCTAGGTAACGTGACCAATAGAGTATAGAGCACCAAGTAGAATTCAAAAACTTACTATTTCTACAATAAAATTGGGCACAAAGCATATGATTGCTATGCAAAAGGTGCAAAGATGAGATGGAAACCCAATGATTATGCACAATCTTTTAGCACACACAATTTGACTAACACCATTGGACCCACTACTTAGGTACCAAAGAGGTAAGAAGAAAATTTGCTTTGAACGCAAGTAAGTTTGAAAGCTACATTTGGCAATACCTAGTTCATGGATAGCGGCTGCTCAAGATTTATGACCGAGAATAAGAAGCTGTTCAAAGAATTGAAGCCAATAAATGGAAGAACAATTGCATTTGACAACAATGACAAAGGTCTTATCAAAGGTATAGGTAAAATTTATGGTTTATTCAATGCATGCATAGATGATGTACAATATGTAAAAGGACTCAAGCATTATCTACTAAGTATTAGTCAATTATGTGACAAGAGTCACAAAATTGTGTTTGAACCATCTGCATGTAATGTATTCAACATAGACAACAATCTATTGTTTAGCGAAAAAAGATATGAAAATATCTATCTAGTACAGCTAGATGATATTATTTGATAGATGGGACACATCGACATGTCAAGTATCAAATCTTTGTGGAAAAAAAATCTCATGATTGGTCTACCTAAACTAAACTATGACAAAAATCAAAATTGTAAATTGTGTCAATTGTCAAACAAATCAAAGTATCCTTCCATCCCAAAAATGAGGTATCCACATCTAGACCTCTAGAATTATTATATGTGGATCTATTTGGACCATCAGATGTTATCACCCTTGGAGGAAAAAGATATGTATATGTGATCATGGATGACTACTCTAGATTCACATGGGTGATTCTCTTGACTAAAAAAGATGAAGCATTTTCAATGTTTTATACGTTTTCAATGCTAGTTCAAAAATAAGAAACAAATGTTGATTGTGTCTATTCGTAGTGATCATGGTATCTCTTTCTACTAGTACGATGTTCTCAGTGGTATATTTATCTTCTGAGTTTGTGACAATTTTATCATCTTTGATGATTTTCCATAACTTATAGTTAGTGGCTATTAGAAAATTCTGCATATATATTTTCAAGTACCCATAATTGGTGCTATAAAAAATGGGGGTCTGATGGTTGACTGTTTTTCAGTATGGTGTTGTAGAATGTATTTGCCATAGTTCAAGTAGTTAAAAATATCTGGTTATCAAGAGTAACTGTTAAAGCTTGCTTTGATACCAATTATTAGTCCCAATCTGGAGGTAGCTCAAGAGAGGGGGGCGGGTGAATTGAGCTTATAAAAATTTTTGCCAAATCAAGAGTCAAAGTGCTGAAAAGAATGAAAACTGATTACATAACACAAGGCGATGGTATTTTTATATTGATTCTTCCAAACTCAATACCTACTCTACTCTCTGAATCAACCTCACTTGCTGCACTTAGGTTCCACTAGTCACCTATTAGTTTTACAAGCTCACTAACAAACTTTACACTCGTTGGTTTCCAAGCTCACCAACAAAATTATACAACTATCAATTTCCAAGATAACTAATAAACTTATACACAATCAGCAAGTCCCTTGCTTGTTGTCCAAAATCAATAAAGGATGTACAATAGAAATGTCTCTTATGCAGGTAGATATGTACAAGAATCTAAAGCAATAACAATAAAAGATTTTACTGTAAGCTCGACTAATTCAAACTCTAGAGAGTTATTGCAAAGATTGAGCTTTGAATGTAGATTGACATTTTGCGTAGAGTTGAATGCTTCTTGAAAGAAAAACTTTGTGAAGAGTAAATGCTCTTATAAGTTCTTTCAACAACTTTTGTTAATATGGAACAACCTCTCTTTACTCCTTTTAAGCTTGGATTCAAAATCTTCTCATTGGAGAAGATGATGTTCATTAAATGTGCGCAAATCATTAGGATTTTTCAACTATTGTAACATTTTCATGATTTCACATTGTCTGGAATGAGTTCGTTTGGAAACAAGAAGAACTATCCATCAGAAACTTGTGTTGTTAGAATCGTTTACAATTTTGGACTACATGAAATAAAAATTTTGAACACAGCTTGTGATCTTTGTGTTTAAGATGAGCTAGCTTCATTTATATTTCTTCAATCTATCCAAGATAAGTCCTTTTGGCTATATGAAATAACTTCAGATAGAGTGATTGTTTAGCATGACTTCTTCCAAAATACTTTATTTTGTCTAAAGTAAGTCATTTTTGAACTGACTAATATGACGTGGATTGCTTGGACATGCAAGAGCTTCAACTTTTTCTTAAATGAGTTAGCAAGGTTTGAAATAATAATTTCGGAATGTATGAAGCTTGTATCCACATTTGATTGAAGCTTGAGACTGATTCTATTTTGGACTGAATGACAAGATGTAGACTAATTCCTGAATGAATTGGGTTCATCTGAAATAACATTGAGCTTTTAGTGCCTTGGCTTCACACTTCTACTTCGTCTGAACTTGGCTTGCATTCAAAACTTATCGTTATAGTGTTCAAGCTTAGTTTTGCAATGTCCAAATCATTGCTTGTGTCCGAAATTTAGCTTCACTTCGTCTAAACTCAGTTTCTTTCCTTTTGAAGTATGTTTTGTAGCCTTGCTTTTTTCTGAACTTGGGCATCTATCTTATTGGCTTTGGTAGCTTCCGAAGTGACTTTGAAACACATGAATGATGCTAGACACATCCTTAATTATGGATTTTTCCTAGGGTGCTTGGTCATATGTCTTTAAGCATTTATGTTTTTTTCCTTTGAATATTATTGGATCTTGTCTCTAATATTGTCTTTTATGCACTATCCACTTAATTGAAGTTATTTTCCTAAATATATAGCTTGTTACTACACACTTAGGAAAATAATAGTTAGTAGCTTAACCATTCACTCATATAAGCAATACCTTTGAGTTGCTCTCTTTTATAAGTGAAAGAATGAAGGTTAGAGCTTAGTAGAATGCAACAGTTCTTTCTTCATTTCAGCTTTACTTCTCTTTATATCAGGTTTAAATTCTAGCTGTTGGAGGTAGGTGAGCTTCATTAAATGTATAAGAATGTTTGAAATATCTCCCATTAAAATTTGTTGTCTTCTAGCTGGGTTTTATAGCTGTGAAAACTTGCAGTGCCTTCTTTGCTAGAAATGGAAGTTAGACGAATTGCATTGTCTGAAGCTAAGTATTCAGCATGTCTGGAATGGCTTCAAACTAACTGATATTAACTTTTCATCACTTCAGATGATGTTTCTCCATCTAAAGTTAAGATTTTGAAACATCCCAAGAGACAAACAGTGCTGGATGACTTGAAGTTGTGCTCCATCCAAAATGATTCACAATGTTGGAAGTTAGTTGTTCATAATGTCTGAACCTACGTGTCTACTTTTGAGCTTTAATGCTTTTGAGGCAATGTTTTCGTAATGTCTGAAGTTTGCCTCTGTCGCTGCTTCACATTGTTCGAACCATGACTTTGGACCATCTAATATGCACTTCCATTTTGATCTTCAGAACAAGGCTTTGTCTGAAGTAAATATTTCAAACTGTATGAAATGATGAACAAAGTTGTCTTGCTCTTATACATTGGAAAATTTGTTCAGCATATCCAAAATATTCTTTCATAACTTGTGAAGTGACAAAAATAACTTAGTTGCTTGATTTAGAATGGAAGGCTTTCATAACTTTTGGAATTCTAAAAGTAGCCATTTTCCAGATGCTTCTTTAAGTAGTTTTCAGCATGTTTGGAAGGTTTTCTCAATGTCTAATAATGCATTGATCTTTGGGCTTCATGTTTCAGCACAACTGAAGATGGCATTGTTATGTATGGATCATGTTTGAAATGTTTTGGGATGATGAGTGAATCTGAATGTGTTTCTGAATTTTAGATCTTGATAGACTTTCATTAGTAATAAACTTTATGAAGTTTTCTTTGTCATCAAAACTATGCACTAATAATAATAGTTGATACACTAAGTCTTGGGCTCTGGTAGCCAAAAATTTAGCTTTTGAACATATTGGATATTTGGACGTAGGCTTCATTAGGTACAAAGTTGATCAGAGAAGCACTAGTGGAGCATGTCAGTTCCTTAGAAGCATGGTTTCTTGGTTTTCAAGGAAACAAACTAGTGTTGCTCTCTCTATTGAAAAAGCAAAATATAATGTTGCTAGGAGTTATTGTGCTCAATTGTTAATAATGAAACAATAATTGTTAGATTATGTATTGAGCTATAAAAAATCTTGATAAGTCAGGACATCACAAGTGCAATATGCTTGATTAGGGGTGCAACTCAGGTCATTTGGGTGCGGGTTGAGATCAACCTTAACCATAACCCATGGTAAAAAATATCAACCTTAACCCTAACCTAAATCTAATTTTAAAACCTCAACCCTAACCCAAATTCATTAGGTTGGTTTTGGGTTGAATTTGGGTTATGTGAATAAGTAGAAAAAGTGAATATTCATCTTCAACATTCAATAACATGTAAATAAAATAGATCCATCCCATACTTAGAATTTACATATCCAATGTCAAACTAAAGTAACAAGTCTAAATAATATAATAAATTCATCAAATAGTTAAATAAAACATAAGTCCAAATAATATTTAATTAGGTACAAGTCTTTGCAACAAGTAATCTAAATATTCCTTAGGCATCATCCTGTAGTGTTTAGTTTTTCTTCAAGCAAAGGTCATTTTTTTCTAAAAAAATTATAATTAAATTCATTCCTTCAAGACAAAAAATATTTAAAGATAGAATAAAATTTATAAGCAATACCTTTTGTAATAGAAAATAATTACCTTCGCCAAAATAATCAAGCTAATGGATTGCAACAAACTTAGATTTAAGACTGACTAGTGGCTATATTAGGTCCAACATCCATCTAGCTTTCTAAAATGTAATCACATAAGCTATGATCCATCATAAATAAGAAACAAATGTTTCTACAAGTTAAATAAAGTAATACACATATTAACTACTTCACCTTGCACAATTTCTACTACATGGTCCTCTTCATCAGTTTGTTTTGGCATTGATCTTAGCTAATCTCAAGAACAAATCAAGCACTCAATAGGACTTGGTGTCAGTGAACTTCAATACTGATAAAGAACATGTCTTCTAGCACTAAATTTAGATTTTAAAGCAGTAGTAGAAATAGGAATAGCTAGCACATTTCTTGTCACACATGATAATACTTGATAATTAGAAGTAGCCCACCATGCTAAAATATCAAAATCTCCTTCATCTTCCTCTAACCATTCATCCAAATACCTATCCGCTTCAATTTTGAGATCTACAATTTGCTTATCATGCTTCCATTGCTTAAAATTTTCCCTTCTCCCTAATGAGGTGGTTTTTTGCTTACTTATTTGTTTACTTCCTTTACTTGTTGTCAAGCCCATAGTAGACATAGTAGAAGAATGTTGTAACTATGCTTGATATGTTCTAAAAAGATTTACCAAAGCATCCCTTACTTTCTTATAAATCTTTTTTACTTTATTTGGCTCAAAATATCTTAAATAACTAAATTCCACATATGCTAATTTATAACATGGATCCAGCATAAGAGCAATCCCCAACAACATATTCATTTTTTCAATAGAAACCTAATGCTCCTAACTTTACTTTCATTCTAATACACATATCACAAAGGCAAATATCTCCTTCATCCATGGTATCATATAAAAGTGATTAAATTTTATCAATCTCATGAAAATATTGATTTATAGTAACATAAGAAGAACTAGATAAAATATTAGTCACATCATAAAAACTTTCCAAAAACTTACACAAATCTTTGTCATTTCTCCAATCATCACGTCTTGGAAGATCTTTAAGCTAAAAGTGAGGATCTACCTCTTTCAAATTTTCAAAAGCCTTGTTATATTTCAAAGCACTTTGCAACATTAAAAAAGTAGATTCCATTGAGTTGACACATTCAAATATAAGGAGTTGGTGATTGAAAATTTTACACTATCACAACATTCTTTAATTTTTTTTTTGTCTTGCAAGAGAACTTCTTACATACTTGACATAATTAAGGATCCAAACAATGGACTCATTCACTTCATCTATACTATCCTTGATAATTAAATTCATTATGTGTGCAACACATTGATGGAACCTATCAATTCCTTGGAAATATATTAGTCTCTTGGTTTTCAAGGAAACAAACCAGTGTAGCTCTTTCTAATACAAAAGTTAAGTATATTGCACTTGGGAGTTGTTGTGCATAATTAATTTTGATAAAACAACAAATTCTAGATTATGGATTGGTCTATAAAGACATTCCTATAAGGTGTGGTAATACTAGTGCAATATGCTTAATAAAAAATCCAGTGCTACATTCATGCTTGAGATTATATATCACTTTATTAGAGGCCATGCAGAAAAATATGATGTCTATTTGGAATATGTGTCTATGGATGCTCAACTTGTTGATATTTTCACTAAAACATTGTTACATGATAGTTTTAATACCATAGGAGGAGAATTGTTAAGGATTAACACAAATAATTGGGATCATGCATTATCAAAATTGAAATGTTGTGATGACTTGATTCAAGAATGTGAAAAGTGAGTGCTTTGTGATAACCTATCTGAAAATATGATGGATAAAATTTTGATTAGAAAAATACAAAAATGATAAGGGAATAATTTAAAAATTTGGAAATTAGTAAATTTAGGAAAACTCATTTTTGGCATAGGAGCTACTTGGTCCCTAGACACCCACAATCTGAGTTGCCCATCGATTCAAAAGAGGATAAACCCCTTCATGCTGGTTTGTTTTCTATTTGATCCTTTTCTTATTCTGACCCCCTTGTTCTTCCTCAACCTCTTCTCCAAAGATCTATCATTCCCTTCCTTATTACCATATTTACATCACCCACATCATAGTTTACACTACATGACACCTAAGGTAATAGTCTCCAAACCCCAAAAAGGAATTAAGTGCCCTAAGACATGAGGGGGAGAATCTACATCAAGGGGAATTACCTCTAAAGCCTCTACAAAATCTAGAAGAGTCCACTTCACAATCATCTCTCAAGGTAATGCATCCCAACCCACTTGTTCATTTGAACATGATGTGGAAGAAGAAGAGGTCCAAATGGGTGAGAAAGTAGGAGGAGAAAACTTCAAAATGTTTGATCTGAGAACACTGCCTAAAAAAGTGGATGGGAAAAAGGTTCCCAAGCCCAAATTTGCTTCACAGGATCTTCCCAATCATTACTTTGGGATTGAGGGTAGGAAGTTCAAATTTTATATTACCATGCTTGGGAGGCTAGTCCACGTGCCTTAGAAGATTGATTTTGATTTCCTAGAAAGATGTAAGTCAGATATTAGGGCTATGATAAATTACCAAGGGTGGAGTGAACTTATAGAGTATGATGCCTCGATTTACAATACTTAGTCCTTATATTCTTCTTCAATTGGAACCCTAGAGAGTACTGCTCTAGTGTGAAGGGGGTAGACATCAAGTTTGGCACACATATTGCCTCATCTGCTAGACAATTAGGTGAGATTCTAGGAGTTCCTTATGATGAGGAGGATCCAAGATTGAAGAGTAAGGAATTCTTCAATGTTCTATCCATTGGAGCCTCAAGGATAGTATACAACCAAGCTCACTGTCATATGAAGACAAATGACCTTTCTATAGAAGTGAGAATGCTATTAAAGGTCATGGAAAACATGATTGTGCCAAAGTAGGGAGGGACAAAGCAAGTCACAACATCTGAGGCAAAGATTTTGTACATGATTTACAATTATAAGTACGTGAACTTGCCAAAGCTAATGTTCGATGCCTTTGGTTACATGTCACAAAGAATCGATCACATTATACCATATGGCATGTGGTTAACCAAAGTATTTAAATATTTCTTTATTTTAACCATAGTAGAATTTGTTCTCACTATGTCCACCCAAAAAAAAGGACTAGGTTGGAGATACTTTCCTTAAGAAGATGCATGTTAGAGAGGTGTATAAAGCAGAGATGAAGGAGAAGCATAGGAGAGAAATATCAGAAGAGGAAGAGGGAAGAGAGACTACACTAGAGATAGGAGAAGCAAGGGAACCCTCCTAGGGCGAGGAGGATGAGAGAGAGAGAGAGAGAGTGATGAGAATGCAAAATGTCATATTTTATTCTCCTAATACTTCATCTTTTGCACCTAATACTTCATCTTTTGCAC
>JAYJMB010083767.1:2870-17369 GCA_036873735.1 Pouteria campechiana | reverse complement strand
TTGGAAAGGAAATGAGAGAGAAAGTTGGGTGGGCACTGGGCACAGGAAATTAAAAAAGAAAAAAGAAAAAAGGAAAAAAGGAAAAAAGAAGACCATATAAACACTCATTAGCTCTTCACTTTCCGATGAGATCTCAAAAGACCAACATGCTCTACTCCCATTCTCCGAAAACCCACGAGCAGTCCTCACCCCCCCATTTCAAAACAATAAAATTCATTTTAGAATGTTTCTCGTACGCCCCCCACAAAGCATTGAAAACCCAACACACCCAAACACACGGATTAAACAAGCCATTGATGGTCTGGAAGATTGTGACCATCCATATGCATGCGCCCAGCCAATGCACGGGTTTGGTGTTTACGGGAAATCGTTCACAATCACCGGGTTTGTGGGCCTTGTTGTCGATTAGGGGGACCCACAACAAAAGGGATTAATCTGCACATTACAGCATTCGATTAATGAACATTTATTTCTTGATTTTGAACTGTTGACTAGTTTTCATTGATTAGCCGTCGTTAGCGATCAAGGAGTAGTTATCTATGGCTATCTATTTTGTTCTAGTGGTCCACAGTCTGCATGCTTATGGATAACGATGCTGGATTTTATGCAAATCAAAGAATTCTTACATTGAAAACCCAGCCCATCCAAACACCACATAGAAAGAGAAAGATATCCTACAAAGAAGATTTCCATGGTAGAGGGATGGATATCTTAGTAAATACAAGGAACCTGTTTGGAGCTCTTACAGAGTATGGAGGTAGATGGTATGCTTTTATGCATGAGATGAAACACATGATCTGTTAAAAACCAGCCATATTGAGACTAGATTTAGATGGCACATCAATCGGGTAATAAAAGCATCAATGATATCAAGCATACATTTTTCAAATCTGACTGTGCATGGACTGGACAGATGCAACGATTCTTGTTTTTAGGTACTTCCCCACCCAAACACTCGGATTCAACGATTTGGACGGCTTCGATTGAGATATTTAAGCAAACCCATAAGGGGGAATTTGGATCCTCGTTGATGTCCAACCATGTTCCGCCATGGCAGATTTGCAACACTTTCCAAAGAACTCATCATTCTATTCCTTCTCACAGGAAAACCCAAAAATTAAATACAATAGAATACCTAGAAAGAGAGACAAAATTCAAAAAAAGCAAAAGAAAAGAAGTCAGCCGGTTGCTCGAGGAATTAAAAAGAAGCGAAAGCACTGGAATCAGAAGATTGTTTTCCCGGAATTTCAGTCAATGCAATCAACTTTCAATTGCATCTTCAAAATACAGAATTTTTTTTTTAAAAAAAAAGAAATACAAATCAATAACAGACAGCATACATGCATGAACATGAACAAGATAATACTGCTAATAACCCCCGCAATCTCTCTCTCTAACTGTATAAAAGACTCTGGCGAAAAGAAGTGAAGAGCGGGGAGAGAGAAAGCGAGAAAAGAAGAAAAGAAGTTGTTTTTAGTCGAATTGCTTCTCTTTCTACTCCTTTTGCTGCCATTAAACAATGAAAATGGCAGATTCCCAATCATCCTATCCCCTCTATAGGAAACACCCATCATAGCATCCAACCATCCTTTTCACATTGGAACCCGAGCTTTTAAGTCATTTCCTTTGGCCACCACCACCTTCTTCTTGCTCCTTCTCCTTCTATTTCTATTTCTATTTCACCCCCTTGTGTCCACCCAGAGAAATCTCTCTCTCTCTCTCTCTCTCTCTCTCTCTCTCTCTCTCTCTCTCCCCCTTCACCTCCCATCTGTTCCATTTCCTTCATGGATCCTGCTTCCACTTCTGTTAATGGCTTCTACTCCTTTCTCACCCGCGGACTCGACGACCTTGAACGCTCCTTCTCCTCCACCAACTTCATGTCCATCCAATTCCTCCAACGGGTTCTCTCCCTTCTCCGATCCTTCCATTCCCAGCTCACCCTCCTAGTCCAAAAGCTCCACCTGCCCGTCGGAGAGAAATGGCTCGATGAATACATGGACGAGAGCTCCCGGCTCTGGGAGGCCTGTCATGTTCTCAAGACAGGAATATCCAGCATGGAGAATTACTATTCAGCTGGAGTAGAGGTGGCCTCTTCCCTCGACGGACACCGAATCCCGAGCATCCAGCTCTCTCGCCAGGTTGGTTGTGCTGCCTGCCTATGTGCCTATGCAGTGACACGAATGAATTCAATTCCTCTGATTTCTAATTTGATCTTGGAACAGGTCATGCGAGCCATCTCTGGCTGCCGCAGAGAAGCCATGGGCTTGGAAGAAGAGAACAGAGTTCTGATGGAGAACAGAATCCAACCGCTGTCGCTCAGGTTCGACGAGAAGGTCTCAATTGAATCCAAACTCAATGGATTCAATGGATTCAGGGGTGTTCTCTACGCCATGAGAAATGTCAGCTCCCTCCTCCTGATGATCTTGCTGTGGGGACTGGTCTGTTGTTGGCCTGATTCAAGCTCACGTCGAGGGGTGGAAGGTTGCTTATTCTTCGGTTCTGCATTCATGGTATCCACGGCAAGGCTCCAACAGAGGGTGGTGACAGAGATCAACCGGCTCGAGGGTCGTCCGGGAATTTTGCTCTACGAATTCCGAAGGGCGAGGATCTCAATGGATGAGCTTAGGGCAGAGCTGGAAAGGAGGTCTCAGGGGATGATCGATTGCGAATCGGAGGGAAGTTTTCGCGAAAGCGTCGAGAATTTGAAGGGCTGGTTTGGGGTTTTGAAGTCGGGGACAGAGACTCTTGCCAGCCAGCTTGATGATTTCTTCGATGAGATTGTTGAAGGGAGAAAGAAACTCATGGATATCTGTAGTCACAGGTAGAGGAAGAAGGCAATGAAAAGAAGGGAAAACAGGTTTTGGGAGGATTCTGTTTTCGTTTTCTTGCTTTTGTTTACACTTGTTTTGCAGTTACAGTTGAAGATTTTGCAGACAGGATTTCAGGGGAGATAAAAAGGAAACTAAAGTATCTGATGAGAAGAAGAAATACCCACCTTCATGGAAAACAGAAAAAAAAAAAGAAAAAAAGAAAAAGAAAAAGAAAAAGAAAACCAACTTCAATGGAAATCCAAGCAATTCAAACGGTATCTTCTCTCTGTAAATTTTCTTCTTGTCTCACAAGATATTACAGAAGCAAACCCAGTTACATAAACATGAAAAATATGGTTCTTGGTATATGAAGAAACCAGCGAATAGAGACCCTCTCTTTTACTTGCATTTTGCATTTATTACATTCTTCTCTTTTTTTTCCTCTTGCATTTTGGCTGGCGGGCAGTTCTAACTTCTAATCACTAATCATTCCGTTTCTGCAAGAATAATGGCAATGGGGACCAGAGATTCCTTGTTGCCTGTAATTTTATAAGTAGTTTTTGTGCAAGCTTTTGTCTGATTCGGTTCCTTTGGATGGCTGGAGATGATGATGAAAGCTTCTGAGCTGGCCTGACATGTTTGCTGCTGCTTTCTACTCAAAAACTGGAACTTGGGGTTATTCTATTCCCTTCATTTCACTTCCAAATCTTAAAAAATAGGCGCTTCATGATTTTTTGCCCGACACCAGAAATTGATGCTTCTCTCCCTCTCTCCCTTAAAATGCAAGTGGAAGTGGAGAAACAAGTGCTGCCAGGAAAATAGCACAGACAAGATCTCTCTTTTCCAATAAAGAATGAATTCCCATATCCTCCCTTTCGTAGAAATGGCAAAAATTTCACAACCCCATTAAACAATTTCAAATGTCTTGCCTTAAGCAGATTCTGTAACTTGTTTTCTTGTCTTTTGTCAACTTAGAATAAATACATACCCAAACGACAAAGCAGAGATGCATCATTGAAAGGGAAAAAACGGAAGAAGAAAAAGAGAGAAATCAATTTGTCTAACGACGCCATGTCCCTCTCAACAAGAGGTAAGAAGTGATATTAATCAAGTAATTTCACAGAAGCATTAGGAAGATGTTTACATATTTAAGATGGAAAGCTACTGAAAACCAACACTTCTGGCAACGTTACATCAATATAATAATGCATCGATGACAGATGGATATCATCGAGCGAGGCCACAGCAGCGACGCTTACCCGCATTGACATTTGCAACCACCTCCCTTACTTTTGTGGAACAATATTGTCCAGGTCCATCACTCAAACGCTATCCATCGAAGCAGTTGTGCCAGCATGCCCACCCTCCTTGCCCAAAGTGGAAAAAGGCAGGGGGTATTTGTCTGTCTGGGAGGGCCATCTAGCATCACTGTCAATCCCCTCATCATATCATTGTGTTGAAGGCCATAACACGCAATTACCAGCAGCCACCTAGATCCATGAGCCAGATGGGCTTTCATGAATCAGGACATCAGATCAATTGCCCCACAAAAGGGCTTTCTAGGAAGGCAGACACTGTCAATGGCTCGCGTTTGACAAAGGAAAATGCCACAATTTTTTTTTGGGGGGGCAAGGTTTCAGAGGGACCCACCCAGCAAACAATTGAAATCGGCGGGCTGCCGTGCCACATGGCCTTTTTTTTTTTTAATGCACCCACAAAAAGACATAGATCCGTGCATAGCAAACAGGTTGGATAAACACCTAATATAAAAAAAGACTTCTCTTTTACAGCTAAACAGAGTGCTTTATTACTTTTAACTTTTGCCTGGTGACCATTTCCTTTTTGTTTAGATTTGCTCTCCCCTTTCTTTTGTATTTTACATGAGCTGTTTCGGCTCGGCCGGCATGACCGCAACAGACCAGGCCAGAACAACCGGCAACATGCACCAGTTTCCAGTTTCCCCGGCAGCACAAACGGGTGTGTATGACCAAGCTTGGGAAGAGTCTTCTTAGATGGTACTAGTCAGAGCAGGAATCCTTTTGACCAGCTGCATATATTATCATCTCCGTCCCCAGGACGCTATTGACTGCAGATCGTTCCTGCATCCAAAGCAACCAACATGAAAAGAGCAGTTCAATGGACATCCCCATGTGGGGATTTGGAATTTGGAATGCCTGTAATTAGATCATTGAAAGCAACCCATTACATAATGTATGCATGCGTTCCATGGCTCCAGTCAAATGAATCAGATTAGAAAAGCATGAGCATAGGCCACAGGCATTAAAGAGGTAATTTCACCTTAATATAAGAGAGGATAGAAGTCCTGAATTAATATAGTTTTTAATGGCATTAATTGAATATATGCAAATCCACGAGAGCATGAAGTAACACTGTCTAGCTTATGGTCATTACCACCATGGAGAGCCCCACATTCAAAGGCAACTCAATTTGGTCTACAGATTTCAACTGGCTTCCGTGGTTCTCATACCCGGGGTGTGTTCTGGAATCCATTACTTGCACTGAAGAGCAGCCCTGCAGAAACACAAGGAAATCGACGATAGGACCCAGTTAAAAGTTTCTGCACTCACTGATTAGTGGAGTCCAATCCACGCCCACCATCAATTCTACCTTTTAAATCACTCCCGGCACAAGTGTTTACTAGATCTACCAAATTTATTCCGTTTCCACAAAGGCAAGCAGAGAATCTTTCCCAGAAATCACTCAGAATCATTTCATAAGTGAGGTGAATTGGATCTGAGTTGCTTCTTCTGTTAGAAATCTAGGACTATAATAATCTCAAATCAACAAAATCCACTGTTCAATCAATTGACCACAAAGCAGGAGGCAAATAATTCAAAGATCAATGAAAGGGAGACAGCAGTTGTAAAGCAACATCCCGTGAATTCCTCCCTACGGTCATATGATAGGAACCTCACCATAGGCTCCTTGGTAATGGAATCATCAGAGGTCCACAACAAATACAATTTCCACCCATAGGGGTAACATGTCATAAAACCAGATCATCTGAATTCTAAAATGACCAAGAAGATTATCAGTCTCAATTATATTCTTTTGTCATAAATGCATATGGATTTTCTAAAAAATAATTGTACCTATTTACATGGACACATTAGACAACCCTGAAAGAGACAATTCGGCAGTTTTCTCTTTACTTCCACTCTTGTTGAAAGCAAGGGCCTGACTTTGAAACTTGATGCTTGTGTGATGAACCTTCCCAACAGTAATCTTGACCATCACCAGTCACATTAGACCTGCATGGCAACCAGTCACAGCCTCAATGGCTATTTCCAATCAATAGACAGTTTATACTCACATGGAATTCATCAAAAACATAAAAAACTGATGGCAAGGAAACACCAGCAATATAATGAATGTCACAGTAAACACCATTTAACGTGAAATTTTAAACATGGAAAGGTGAACAAATACTATACTTCCAAGTTATAAAAGGGAAACCCAAGGGCAATAGTAGCATCCATGGACAAGGTGAGCAAGGGGATCTAGGCTTCCAGATTACCATGAAACTAAAACTAAAATTTAACGAATTATGGAAAACATAAGGATTCCTATCAACTCTGACTTCTTCTTGGTACATGATATACAAGAAGCAATAATTTGCAGCTGTCACCAGGAGTGGAAGATCTAAAAATAGGATAAAAGCATGTAAGTAGCCTTCAATAACTTCAAGTTTCACTACTAGTGTAGTGGTGTTGAAAGCTGGGCCACAAAGATCTCGATGTGTTATGTGATTACATAGATGGAAGACTTCAGGAAATTTGACAAATGGGAAGAAAAGTTAGCAACTGTTAAATGAAAGCTTTAAGTAGCCTTCAATATCTTCAAGTGGTAAATCCAAAAATTAGATGAAAGCTTTAAGTAGCAATCAATATCTTCAAGTTTCAAATGCTATCAATGCAAACAAGGCCACAGAAGCCTCAACATTTTTTTGTAAACTTGACCATATCCTCTTTGTTCTGAAGATCCTTCAGGAAATCATTCCATAGTTTCCATAATTCTGCACCACACCTGCAACCTTTACACTCAACAAGAAACTCAACCATGCTCTTGAAATCTCTATCTAAACAGTCCTTGAGTTTCAACACCAGCTCCACATTACACATACACTTCAGCCAGGGTACTGGACAGAGTTATATACCAATTATGGGAATCTGACAAGGTGGCTTTTAGAAGATTTGATTCTCCAGTGCACGCTTGGAGCCACAAAATACCTTCCTGGAAAGGATCTCCTCCATTGCAATGGTTGTCTAGAGTCTCTAGACAATCCAATATATAAATAATAGATCTTGGAATTCAGCCAGTTATTTAGAGAAACTTAATCCTGAGATAGCAACATTCAAAGACAGTAACACGATACTGGGTTGGGTGTCTTGTATTTTGTAAGGTAAATCAGGCCTATGCATGGTTTATTGATGGATCTGTTGATTCTGTCATCGATGGGGATGCATTATGGATTATCTTCTAAGATTTTACTAATGCAGTTGACTCTGTAAGGTGATGCAATCATAGTATCCATCAGTTGAAGAAACCCTAGGATGCTAAGAAGAAAGAAGAAAAGGGTTGTAATTAAATTATAAAATAGTTGAATCTCTGTTTTTTATTGGCCATGGAATGGGCACGATGCTGAACCACATCAATTTTATGTTACCAGCGTAATTGATCTAGTTACCCATCCATTATCAACTCCTAAGTGATATTGGAGCTACGATTCATCAGATCTTTGGGACATTGAGATCTAGTTGGTGGTGTTGAGAGTGGTGCAGTCAGAGGTGCAGATCTGTGATTGGTGGTTATGCCAGAGGCCAGTCATTGCTGGGAGTCTGGGACAGACATCAACAAGATCAGCAAGATCAAAATGGAGATGATCTGTGGCTTGGGGCATGATCTCCTTGATTGCAGCAGAGTAATGGACAATAGCCATCAACAGAGCAGAAAGTTGGTTGCTGGCGGTGTAACTGGTTGATCATCAATGGATGACCTTGGTGCACTCTCATCATGCATCAAGGTGTGGTTGAGCCTGGCAGGTAATCAGATGGTGAAGATACAGGATGTGGAGAATGCATCGTGGGGGCTAGAAACAGGGTACAGGCCAAACAGAGGTCATGCAGTGACAATCAGTGGTATGGGCCAGAGATCAATGCTAGAAATCTATCATTCGTTGTAGTGATGATTAGTAGGGGCCAGCAAACATTCTGCTTGATAGTTTGGTGCAGTGACAATTTGCAGGGCCTAGGCAGCATGGTGTGCTGAAGAAGACAGCCAGATCTGGTGGATTTTTGTGTTGTGGAGATCAGATGACGACAAGAACCAATAAGGCAGCAAATCCACAGCATTAATTCAGATCCAGTCGATCAATGGTCAGTTGAGACTTGAAGGCAGTGGCAACTAAGGTTTTTTGGAATGTGAAGAAGGCAACAGACAGAAAGGTCTGTCAAACAGACTGTATTGAAGGGCAGATTGGGTACATGGTTAAATTGGGAGTGGGCAGCCAAATTAAGTGATCCAAGAGGCCATCCTAGATTTTCTGATATTAGGATCCTAGTGGATGGAATGGATTTGGTAGATTTAGCTTTTTGGTTCCAATTGTGAAAATTATAAATGATCAATGGTTTTCAGTGGTTAAAAGGTCAGATCAAGGGTAGTTTGGGTGCTGCAACTCCAGTGGAAAGTGCAGGTAAGGCAGATTTGGCATCATCCGGTGCTATTTGGTTAGATCACCACGATCAAGAGAAATCAAGTTTAATCAGGTTTATTTCTACAAAGATCTAAGTTGATTTGGACATGTTAGGGCTAACGAATGACAGAGTTCAAATCAAATAGGACCAACAGATGCAAAAAATTCAACATTCTCAATTGAATACTTCAATGGACAAAACAAACTTCAAGTTGCGGTAGGAGGAGATAAAGAATATTCTCATGTGTGAAGGAATGGTAAAAGCTTTGAAGAAGTCAGACAAATTGGATCATATAAATGATGTAGACTGGAAAGAGAGGTGATTTGGTGAATGGTACAATCAAAATTGTTATTTCTGGAATAATACTCGTCAAGAGGTGATTGGATTAACTGATCCGAAGAAGGTTTGGATGATATTATAGAGTAAATAAAAGTCAAAGTCATTGATGGCCAGGTTGTTTTTTGAAGAAACAGTTATATGGCCTTTGTTTGTTGGAGAAAGATGACTTTGAGAAGCACTTATATGAGTTTAATAGGATATTAACACAATTATTTACCTTAAATGTGAAGATCAAAGAAGAAGACAAGACATTACTCCTGTTGGCTTCATTACTTGCATCATGTGATTATATCACAATGATGTTGGTATTTAGGAAGGACACTCTCAAGTAGTGGCAATGGGATTCCACAAGAGGAGAGTTTCTGGGTGTAAGATGGTTTTCAAAGTTGCCACCAACCAATGTTGGAATCCCTAATAAAACTAGCCCATAGAAATCTGAGTAAGTTATGCAGAGGAAAAGTGTTCGGCCCCAAACTGTGTCTCAAAGGGGCCATTAGCAGAGAATCTCGCTGAGGCGATTTCAATCACCTTAACTCAGTGGCAAATTCAGTTGGGCATCTTCTGAAACACCTTGTGAGCTAGCTAGAGACACCATTAAAACTTCACAAGACTAGGAGATGGGTAGCACCAACAGTGGGTGAAACAACGAAAAGGAAATGTAGCCAAACAAAAATTCAAAGAAGAACATGAAAACTGCATATTCAATCAAGCTCCACTGTGACTCTACCATGAAACTCCTCAAACATTCAGCTATAGGAGAGCTGCCCCAAACTCATACTATGAGGCCAAGGCCCTCAATTCCAAAGGAATTAAGTAGTTCCCTCAAGCATAGAGTTTGAGATAGCTATTCTCTTCTCTCCTTCCTTTCGTTGTTCTTCTTCTCTCTCACTAACAGATTTTTTTTTTTTTTTTGGTCTAAGTATGGTGTGGAATTTCAAAGCAACATAGTTTTCCTTCTTCTCTGCCAGCCATTGGTCCCCTTGCAAGAAGAGGGAGACCTCCATTTACAACTTTCATCAGTGGCCAAACATGAGAAGTGAATAACAAAATGGCCATTAGTGACACAAAATACATTGTTTAAGACTGGTTACTGGGCCATTTGCCTCATAATAGGGACCTTTATTAAATTGCATATCAGTACTAGTTGCTCTATGTTATCATGTCATTTTGGTTTGCAAAATATTGACGCAGAAACTTCCTGCATCATTTCAATGTCAACTCCATTTGCACCAATATCAACATGGAAACTTTCCAAGTCATTCTGATTTCAACTCTGTTTACATCCCAACATTGCTCAGTCACATTCCTTGCCTCATGGGGTGTCTACACGTGGTCACACCAAGTGGACATTAATGAAGAAGGAGGTTAGATGAGAGACAGGAGAGCTCTAGACAAAGCAAGAGCAATCCAGGTCAAGAAGTTGCAACTTCAAATGCTAGGAACGTGGTGAGGGTCATATAAAAATTGAATTGTTGCAAGCAAAAAGAAAGTCAAAAAGGAGAAAGAGGACAAATCAATTGTAGTTGTTGTTAAAGGTATTTGGGATGAGTGGGATCCTACTTAAACATGTTCAAGTTTTGATAATCCAGGTTGGATTTTAAACTCTGACTATTTATATGAAGTCAGGGTGCAATTTGACATATATCATGAGTGTACTGCGGGTATTGCTAGAATGGCAAACAAGATGGAGCAAAATTGTTGAGATTGAGATGGTATGTGTTCACATGTTTGATGAATTTGTTCAAATGCTAGCTGGCAAAAGACGTACTAGATCCAATGATAAGTTTTGTTTCGTTGGGAACATTGGATTCTGAAAATTAAATTACTTTTGTTCTCAAGGTATCTAAATGGGCCATAGTGATGATGCTGGGTTAAATGATTGGAAACTTACACATGCTTGTTATAATTGCTGAGACAAGTGGGCATCCTGTGAAATTCTGATTGACTAATGCAAGTGGAGGTTGAGGACAGATGGCTCAGTTCATTGACAAATTTGTAAAAAAGCAAATTACATGTAATTTGGGTCTTGTTAGTAGTGGTGATCTTCTTTAATTGGTACCTAATTAGTAAGGGTTTGTGATGATCTGAGTGGAATGAATTTAATAAAATCAAATAGATTAGGAGGAATTGGAATGGGAAAAATGGGTGAATCTAAAAATCAAAATTGATGGAGCACCAAATCAGGTTGTCAGATCAAGTTGATTAGGATTTTTAATGAAGGATTACGTGGGTGAAAGCTCTGCATCAGATCCATGTTTAAATGAGTTGGTTTGATCATGGAAGGTGGGTCATCAAGATGATGATGATGTTGATGTATGCAAATTTGTCCACGTGGAACATCCCACAAATGGGGGCCACTAAAATACATAATTATGGCCAGATTTGAGGTGGGGATGATTAGGCCTATGAAAGCCCTTGAAATGGAGACCAAAACCTGGAAAATTGGAGGCCAATTAATGGCCCAAATCTGACCATCAAACCAAACACGTCAATTGGGCATGTAATGTATAAATTGGCATGTGATTTTGAACAACTCATGAAACCGGATGCAAATGGGTCATTAATCCTCCTACTAACTGTCAAAATAGGGATTAGACCAAGTGGATTAACGGTCAAATTAGTTAAATTAAGTTAAACAATAAATTAATGAGGTGTTTAGCAGTTAAACATGTGAAACGGATGCAAAAATACAAGCTGAAAATGATGCATGGCTAATCATACAAGCAAACAGCCTAACAAATCGATTTATGCAAATTTTGGTGATTAATTTTGTGCAGGTAACGTGGTTTATTGCTAGAAATGTAAGCAACAAGATAAATAGGTGATTTTCCATGAGATTTGATATAAAACATGCTTAATGTAGTGTATGAATGATAATGGAATGCTAGCCATCCAAATCAACAGCTTAGTGAACGGTTTATGATGTATTTTGTTTATTAAATTTACTCTAGGTAGTTTGTTGCTGGGAATATAGACAGCAAGTGGAATGGATGGTTTCTAGTGTTAAACATCTTAATGTGGAGTATAAGCAATGATGAGATGCATAATGATGTAAGCTGACAATGTACAGCTATATAAAGCCTTAAAATGCTTGAATGATGTAAATATTAATGAAGATTAATTGAAAAATGGAGTTGGGAATAAAACAGCATCTGAACTCCATGATTTGAGTTGAATTGTATAAAGAAAAGTGGGTATATGTGATGCAGCATCAAGCTGAAATTGTGTTTCCAGTGTAGGTTAAGAAACTTTGGTTATATACATGTTACTAAAGTGAAAATGATTATAATTAAAGGTTAATTATGTTCTTTACTTAGTAAATGAACGAATGGTTAAAATCTAGTGGTGAAAATAATGCAAAGGGGTGCATAAAAGCAAGAAATGGGCAGACAAGGTGGTGTGTATAACATGGTGTGTCAAGAGTGTCAAGAGAATAAAAGTGATTTAAGGGTATTAACCCTCAAAATGCAAACAAAAAAGTGTGATATACAAGTAAACTCAGACCCAAAACCGTTTTTAAAAAATTGTAATTTATTGATCATTTTTTTTATATATGCACACATTTCCATGACTTTCATTTGTTTTCCCTAAGTATCCTTAATTATGGTAAAATCATGTCTAAAACCAAATGATTGCTGAAGTACATTGGTTTATACTTAAATGTTAATTGAAATAGCATGCAGTGCATTGAGAATATCTCACAAGTGTATGGCATATTTGGTGCTTTTATGGGGTTTGCTTTGAAGTGGTGCAAACCGTAGTCACACTGGGTCAGTGATAACTAAGCTTGGGACCACTAAAGTTGTTAAGTAATTTAACGAGAGTACAGCACTGAGGCTGCACTATAAACACAAAGTAGTTAACAGCAGTACCCAAATGAAGACTGAATTGCATCCTTTCAGTCTGATTTGCAAGGAGTCAAAAATGTGGTGCTTGATTCCCTAGAACAAAGGAATTTAAAACAAATTTCAAGTGTGAAAGATTGTTTACTTACTAAGCTGTAAAGCTTACTTGTGTTTTGTTTCCAATGATAAAACAAAAAGCAGGACAAACGTGGTACCCAGGATTCAGTTGAGAGAGAGAGAGAGAGAGAGAGAGAGAGAGAGAGAGAGAGCAAGTGAAGGACATTAAATGTTAGAGCAGTTCCATTTAGATAAAAATTATGAGACTTCAATGTATATGGTGAATGTATGAATGATTGTGTCTGATATGGAGTTGTAAAAGATGTAATATAAGTAATTCCATTTATTTACTTGGTTTTGATTCTTTTATAGATTTACGTGAAAAACACCTTAGGAATACAGATGATCTTGCCTATTGATGATCCCAAGGACATGGACTGGCAACTTGTCACATGCCCAGATCTATGGAAGACTCAGCTGGATTTGGGGCATAACACACTGGAATTGAACTTTTATTTATGAATATACGTCAAGCTGTAAAACTCTAAGAATTCAAAATTGAACACTTGATTGCAGCTACAAAATGAAGAGAAGATTGGTTAGTATTAAGTTTGCAAAGGATGTAAATTCAGTTCATTCAATAAAAGGTCATAAAATAACTATTTGACTTGTCCAAGCCAGTAATGCTGATTGCTGAGCTTCCTTGCCTCAAGAAGGTATATAGTAACCAGTCAATTGTAATAAACGTTAAAGAAGAAGAAGAAGACGAAGAAGTGAAACTTCACAATGGCAAATACTAATCCAGTTCCACCAATCAAGGGCAAATTAAGGATGCTGTGCACCAAAATGCTCGCACATTGGATAATGTGATCCTAATCATTCTACTTACCAGTTAATTGATTGTTCAATAGAAGATAGCATCGGTCCAAACACACAATACAGACTTGGGCAGTGCTAATATTCTAATCAGCTGGCCTCCAGAGTAAGCACGGTGATTTAAGCCATCCAAGTTGTCATACATGCCACGTCCATGGTACATACAATTGAAGCATGCACTAGTATCACCATTCAAAGATAGCGGGACAGCATGCTGCCCACGAGCATAGCAAGATGGAGTCTTTCAGATAATCTTGCAGTTGAAAACCATATAGGCAAGGAAGAACAACAATCTCAGTCATTTTAATGTGGAATTAACAATCAAATCGTTGTCCAAAACCACGACTGAAGCCACTTAATCCTCACGTCATTCATGTATCCATAAAAAAACATAAGCAGGAATGACCCACGTTTCATCTGGCTCGGGGGTGGTCAGGAAATTCGAAGAAGAGATTCCATGGTGCCTCTCGTCCCCTGACACTTGATGCAGGAAGCATCCGTGACTTTGTGCTGGGGCCTATCGATTGTGCAGCGATGATTACTCAGGGTTTTGGGGGAGTATGGGGGAGTTATTGCAGCGTGGCAGAAAGTAGAATAGAGAGATGGTGGGGACGAAGATGATGAGAGGGAGAGGAATGGAGGAAAGGTACAAGGGGTGATTGGTAAGAGAAACGTGGGGGAAAGGAGAGATTTTTACGATCTTAACCGAGGAGAAGAGCAGCAATAGCAGCAGCAGAAGCATCGACAACAGCGACAGAAGCGGCAATAGAAGTAGCGAAGGACGCCATCATCTCCGGGCGGAGGTGGTTCCATTGGTGGTTCCATTGGTGAGAGAGAGAGAGAGAGAGAGAGAGAGAG
>JAYJMB010083766.1:49198-66352 GCA_036873735.1 Pouteria campechiana | reverse complement strand
ATTTTCGGTAGCTTTCTTCTCATCTTGTTGGGACATTTTTAAAACAGATGTAAAGGCTGTTTAATATCTCGTTGTCGGTAACAAAATTCAGCCTATCTTTACATCTGGGGATGGCTTGAGTGCTACTGCTTTTTTTTTTTTTCCGTGTGTGTGTGTGATGATGTTCTTCTCTTCCTCAAGCCCATGTATAAGGGTAGGAAGGCGCTTCAATGTTTCCTGCAAATATATCAAATGAGCTGTTGGGACAGATTATAAATCACAGAAAAAGATTCTTGGATCAATGGTCCTCCACAGGAAATCTGCTAATCCAATTTCCGTTATTTTTGGATCCATGCTCCCCCACGGGAAATCAGCTATTCCCTTCACCCATAAGCATGAATTTGAATCATGGATTCTTTCCTACATCCTGATTTGGATGCCCACTTCTTTTGGAGTTCCATCTAAATCCTCCTTTCAACATCTCCTCAAGGCTAATTTTCAAAGATTGCTGCCTGGAAAGGCAAACTTTTATCACTGGCTGATACATTGGTTTTGATTAAACATGTTTTTTTGGGCCCTACAATCCATAGCTGTATGGTCTATTCAATCTTTAATGTCTATGATGGAGAAATTGAAGGCAAATTTTGTCAACTGGTGAACAGTTTGTTACCCAAATCAGGACTGGGAATTTACAAGCTTCACAATCGTAATATGGCTTGTTTAATGAAGATGGCTTGGGTTTGCATCACTAGCCATTCTTCTTGGACAGACTCTGTGAAGGCAAGGCTCCTCAAAAATTCTCCTCCTTGGCAACTGTCTCCTCGCTTGTTCAATGGAGATAAATGGGTTGTTGGAAACGGAAAAACTGGCGCATGAGGTATTTTTTTTGATTTGCATAAGAAGTTAAACTGAAAGCAAATTTCTTTATTGGGGGCACAGTTTGTAGTCTAAAGCCGGGCTGGGAATGTGCAAGCTTCACAATCTAAATATGGGGTGTTTAATGAAGATGGCTTGGGTTTGCATGATTAGCCATTCTTCTTGGGCTGACTTTATGGACCAAGTTTCCTCAAAAATCCAACTCTTTGGCATTATTCTGTAAAGAAGTAACAGAAGTCTCGGTTCTTTTATTTGGTTGAAATTTAGGCTACTTGCGTCTTTCTTGTTCGGAACTGATTGGCTTGTTGGAAATGGCAGAACCCTTGGCATTTGATGTTGGAGGCTTTCCCTCGCACAACCTTCAATATTAATGACCATGTTTGCCAGTTTACTTCCAGTTCTCAGTTGTGTCTCCCATCCTTTGGGAATGAACAGTCAGTCAGATGGAACTCCTTGCAGCTGTTGTGGCAAGTCCTCTTACCTGCTTCTATCCCATGTGATGATCCCCTGCTATGGGGCAACTCCAATAAAGTGGCTTGGCTTGTATAATGTATACACAGAACACTGACAAGCCCAGTTGCAAACCCATATTATCTACTTGTGATGATACGGCATAATTTTTTTAAAATGCTCTTTTCACACAACAATCTAATGGAATTACAGCATTGAAATAACCTAGAAATAGCCTTTAGTATTATTTGATATTGCTCTCTAATTCCCTCACTCTGACTAAGTGTGTAGGGGTATGCTTTTTTCCTTGGTCAAAATTTAACCATGATTTTTTAATTAATTTTACAGCTTGAGAGGAGCAAATACACAAATTTAACAAACTCAGGAGCATACATGCAAATTACCCATCAAAATAAACATTTGGCTCGTGCCAAAACAATGGATGTAAATCAAACATACATCAAGGTCCGTACTGCTTATGAATTGGCAGTAAAATGTACATGCAGTAATGGGTAATAAAATTGGTGCTTCTTAATTTCACGAGGAAATAAAGGGTGTTTTTCAGAAGACGTTTTGCACAGGCTGGCTTCATAACGGCATCGGTAGGTTGTTTACTGTTAGACCATTAAAAGCCAGTTTCTCGTTCTTTTAAGGGTCCCAGTACAGCCGTTTGGATTGCATGCCACCGGAGATATTCCAGAAATATACTTCCTGTGTTCTAAATACAACCATTGCTTGCAACCAGTTGTAAAATCTCATCTCATCGGCCTTCCGTTAGGATTTTGGTGGGCCTAACCTATGTATGATATGGCATGCGAGATAAACTATTTTGATATGGGATAAAATACAAGGAACTAATTTAACATATTTTCTAAAGCCTCAGTCTTTTGGAATATTTATAAGACTCTTTGTCTTTGGTATCACCATTGTGTTCAAATTTGAAAAAGGCTACGTAGGAGAAAGTTGAGTCTACCTTAAGTAAAAGTTGTAAAAAGAAATTATATGCAGCTAGAGTAAAAGTTGTTATCTCTACATATCATCCAAATGAAAGCCATGAAGGATGCGATCTACCTAAGCATTGTGAGCCCAACCTATGGTATGGAAATGGCAATTGGAAACATAACATAAAGATTTAATCTTGCATATTTTTCCAGGCCTGAATTTTTTGTAAAAAGACTAACAAACACCCGGCTAAATTGGGCCTCACCATGTCAAAACAATGCCTGGCTGTTTTTATGAATTAAAGACATCTAGTTTTGGAAAGCTTCGTGACTGTAACTGGCCAGGCTTTTGGAAACGAGAATCTTCCTAAGGTGGCGAGTCGGCTGAGAAAGCTTTTGGTCAAACCAATTGGGACTTTAGACCTTCTCCAGCATGGAATGCTAGTTATCTTCTCAAAGCCAGACATCAATCATATGCAGTCCATCGTTGTACTGAATGACCCACCACTTTTTTTTTCTCTTTTTTTCATTTTTTTTTAAATAGCTAAACAAACTGACACTACCTGACAGACAGACAATTTAGCACACAGCATCCCCATATGATGGATAGTCTTCCAAAAATCCTCTCTTGTCGTGTTCTCTCCATACATTAACAAGAAAAAAACAAATGAACAAAAATGGTTTATTTTTCTTTTTGTCCCATTCTACCTGGATCAAGCACGGGTATCGGGTGAACTGGAAAGTGGGTGGGGCTTAGACATTGGAAAAATGAAAGTTTGCCTTAGAAATGGGCGAAAACCATGTAAATTGCACTGTATATCAATTTAACTTTTTTCCATTGCTTATTCTTTCTTATTAAAAAAATCTATCAATTTTATCTTTATTCAATTTTACAATGTAAATTAATTGACTTCAATGCTACTAACACCATTTCTTTTCATTTCCACTTAGTGAAACAGGAAAATTTTCCTCGGTGAAAATCTTTTCATGGGATTGGAAGGACCGCTAAGAGCAGCAATGCAACATGACAAGTGGGGTCATTCAAAGTGAAAGAGGAGTTGGAAGAAAGAGAAAAATGAGGAGACTGATTGGCTTGGCTTGGCTGGGATGTATGTTCAAATGCTGGGAGACAAAACGGGGCCTCAAGAGAAAGATGGTCTGCTGGGCCACTGAAACCCATGCTTCTTCTTTCCTTGCCCAAGCTGCTCTGCACCCACTGACTCAGTGGGTTCCACTTCAGCCATTGTCCACATTCTCGGGCAATCCAAGATCTTGCCATGGCCAACATCTGTACTGGATCAAGGAGACACTCCATTAAACTAACCAACACCGTACGGTAGGCTAGGGAGCATAGAAGCAGGGGGTAGCGCTGCTTCTGGCCTGGATATTGATTTGGGCCCACCACCCCCACCTTTCTTGCTGTTTCTAGCACGGAAATTATAAAAAATAGCTCAAAAAAAGAAGGGATGGGCTGGTCTCGGTCCTCCTCCTGTCTATGTATGGATGGGTGGTCCCAAGGCAAGAGTAGAAAAACAAAAGCAGTTGACAGTCAAAGCTGGTTAAAGTAGCCAAAGACCATAGATTTGATTCTCTAAAGCTGCCGTTTTTAAAATATAAGCCGTCATGGTGGGCCCACTTCATGCATCATCCTCACACGCCTTCCCTCTATCAAGCCCTGCTCATGCTCATGTTCATGTTCCATCACTTGGGTTAAAAAACAAAAATTTTCTGTTTTTCATGGTAATTTATATCTTTTTATTCTTAAGAGAAAATTACATTTTTCAGAATTTTTATCAATGCAAATACCCAAGGAACAAAAAGTACTTAGATTAACATTTTAAATGGGCAATACTAAAGCTAGAATGTCAAACATAGAATTTATTATATAGTAACCAAATTTTGATTTTTCTTGTAATATGCATTAATCATATTAGGGATTGGATTTAACTTGAAAAAAAAAAGCATCATGGATAAAAAAGTAAACCATGTAAGAGATATTTTAATTTTTTGTTTTTTTTGTGTATGCTTTTCAATCAATGCAGCAGATTTCACCTGTAGAACGTGTGAGGCCCACAAGCATCAAGCTGGCTGTGTTTAAAAAGGCACGATTAATTCTATATAAATGCCCCTTAAATCTTTATCTGCAGCAGTTAATGCTGTGGAGCAACCGCTTTTCTACCAATGTTTTGATGAAGATTTACGTAATTGTGGGTTGAAATGGCTGAGCGATTTTGGGTGAAAAGAGAACTCTCGAACATGAAAACCTTGTCATCTAAAAGCAATAGTTACCAAATGAAATGACAGGCAGAATCATTGCAAATGGCACTGAAACACAAAACTAAAAGCCACAATCATCATAAATTGGAGTAAGATTATTATTGTTTAGGAATAACGCTGAGGAGCAGAATCCACATGGATTTGAGCAGCTTATTTGTGAGTTATCAACAAGATAGTAGATTCTCCCATTTAATGAGTTTTGTTCGTGTCTCTGTCAGCTTTCTACTGTTCATGTGTGCTTGGATTATGAGCTATGAAGAGGGCAATCGAATAACATGGGCAATATAAAGAATAATATTAGCCACAAATTAAATAAAGTTAAAATAGATAAGAATAATAATTAAATAAATATATATAATAATAATAATAAATTTGAATTATTATGGTAGTTGAAATTAACTGCGTGTCACACCCATTTATTATTTTCAAAAAGAATGCATTTCCATCTCCATTGCAAGACATTGCCGCATGAACATTCGAAATTGTACAGAAGCCAAGGGCAGATAAAAATACACCCCCAGAAAAATAAAAAATAAAAAATAAATAAAAAGAGGGAAAGAAATGAAAAAGAAAAGAGCAAATAAAGAAAAAGAGAAAGCGAAAGGGTAAACGGACTAAAGGCATTGGGTAGACTGCAATTCGCTTTTTCAAAAGTTAACTGCATTGTGTCAACCTGTGCAGACAACGCATGACAGAGAAAAAGAGGGAGACCCAGGGCGGCCATGTCTCTGGCCCCATCTCAGATGGTCCGTTGAACTCCAATGCAAATTTTACTGCCATGATCACCAAAATCAGAAGAATGGCTGTCGAGCTATTTTTGGTTCAGGGAATGTGAATTTTCATGTACTCAGTAGCTGGGTGATCAGACCACGAACCTAGAATGAAACAAATATCATGCACACCATCGTCGTTATCATTGTTACCATCCTCATCAGTCTACGGAGCTCATGATACAGATTTTGAAACAATCAACAAAATTTTCCTTTATAAAACTGCATGATAATTGCCAGCCAAAGAGCGGCGAAGACCCAAAAAGTAGAAGTTACATCTCTTTCATGACAACAAGTATTCATCACATCTCTAACTCATCCTTTCTAAACAAAAGCCTGGTACACAAGTTTATTCTTCCTCTTTCCCCCCCTCTCGCACTCAAGTAAATCCCTACAACTGTCCAAAAGAATTAGTCTGAAAAGAATATTGAATCGAATAAATGTCACGGTCCACGTGTCATGTGTCTTGCTCCTGCACATCAATCATTGTTTTCTTTTATCAGTTAAAAGAGCGTAGGAAACATGTGGAAATACTGTCAAATTCAATTGCAATTGCTTGAAAACGTGAGTAGAAAAAGGTGGAAAAATATCCCAATTATGAAATCTAGGCCTTATGGTCCAGAGAGTACGACTGATCCTGTAAAATGCAGTCAAGAAATGTGAGAAAATTAATGACACTTTCTTATCGTAGCATTCATGTTGAGGGAAGACAGTTTTCCCTCCAATTTCAGCCTAAAAGAAATGAGACTGCAGTCCAGTGGCTACCACGTTGCCAAGTATGCTATGAGGCACTTTTTTTAATTCTGACTTCTGATTGTACATGTTGCATTGGATTTCTCACTTCGGAAGAAAAAAAGTTTCATTTAGATTTAGCAAAAATCGTAATACTGAATTACCTGACAAATCTCTGGTGCACAGAGAGCTTGTTGCAAGGCTTCAAGAAGATAAAATCTGCCAGCAGCAACCAATATTGCTAGCCAATTGACAAAAAATTGAAAATTTCATTGCTCTATCATGTACAGAATGCCGATTTGAACATGCAGACTTTGTTATCAACAAATTTACAGTAGTTTCCTTCTTAGAATCTGGAATACAAATAGATAAGATTAGATTACAGCAAAGATCAAACCAGTGGAAATTATGTTGAAAAAGTAATCAAAGATGAGAAGAAACAGAGAGCAAATGGCTAACCAGTGAGTGGTGATGACTTGGCATTGCAGCTGGGAGTCTTTCACAGATTGTTCTTCACCTAAAAGGAGCACATAAGCGGAATCAGAATGCAATAAAAGAACTCGAACTAGGGCTAAAAAAGAAATGCCTACATTGCAACACTTTTCAGATAAAGTTTCTTGAGTGTCCTGTTAATAATCATAAGCATAGTTAATTTGTGGAATTCACATGTGAGAAGTGAGATTGGTTTATCTAAGCAGCACACTAGATGGAACACTTTTGCAAGGAGGACACCATGAAAATCTTCTGTGGCAAAACAGAGCCTGCAATCCTTATTTCAGTGTTGATCTAAACCAATGGCATCATTTTCCTACAATCCATTAAAGAAATTTCTGAAGTAATCAGGATTGTCAGGTCCACACATTAACACAGTATCATCTACCAAGGTGGTTGGACAGGATTACCAGATTATGGCTTCCCATTGCATAGTCCTGATGTTGGATTTTCCCCTGGTAGAAAATCTCCAGGAAATAGAATTAAAATAAGCCTTTGAACTCGTGAAACAGCATATTTGATTTATATTTGATATGGAAAGAAAAGGATGACTGCCAGCTTCATTGAAATAAAGATTACTTCACAGTCTAGAAATATGCCAGATTTTCGTATTTTACAACCATAGTTCTCCTATAAAAAGTTCTCCAAAAACAGGCATGCTGAAGTAGCTCGGAAAGAATTTTGAAAGAAAGGTCTAGGCATTCCTATATTAGTTAAATGGAATCTATTGTTTTCAAATTCAAGAACAGCTGTGGTAGAAAGAAGATCCATGGATTTAGACTGATGCTTACCACCTAGAAGACATAAGTAATTCATTGCTCTTTTACTCTGATACCTGCAGTAATTGTATAATTCAATCATTTTCTGAACCTAAGAGTATCACCCGTTCACTTCACAAGTAGTTACAAGCCTTCCTGTAAACCACCAAAAAAGAAGAAGAAACTTTAGCCAAAGGAAGGAACCTATATAAAACTGCTTCAGATGAAACCACATTTCTTGAGAGGAAAGAGGAGATCATTTAAAAGCAGAAAAGATAGAAAATCACCTGAATTTATGTATTGTATTGTCTTCAACCAATCAAAAGAAACTAAGTTCTGTATATCCATATGGGTTTGGCAACAGTTCCTCTATTTCAATTCGGGAGCTAGAGCTGCTCATGCTTCTCTTAGTTCGGTTAGGGTTTATGTATTCAACCTCAGCTGTAAAGATGCTATAAACTGGTCGATGGTCAGAGAACCTTGACTCTCCACGAACATATGACAATTGATTAAGACCTCTTCCATACCACAATATCCGATCGCACCTTCATTGAAACAAGTAGAACTGTTAGCTCACACATTAAGAAACAGAAGTCATGTCAGTCAATTAATATTAAGTAAAAAACGTAGCAAAGTTTTTGTTCTGTGTTTTACCATGCAGGTGTTCTTCGCTTCTCTTTTGGATGCAATTCATCACCAGCATACCGATCTGAATTAGTTGAATATTTATATGTTGGGGGGAAATATATCTTTCCCTCATTCCAACCATCAAAAACACGGCCACGCCTTTGCTCAATCCGAAGCTGCTAAAGAAGCAGTCAAACGTTCAGATCAAATAGTCTTCTTCAAAGAAGGACAAAAAGTAAAAAGCCACTGGCAATCTTGCTCTGCTCAAGCTACAAGAATCTCACTACAGTAAATAAAGCTCTTCAAATACATGTCACTGATCACTTCAAAGAGAAGATGGATATCCAATAAAATATGAGGATACCTTACCTGATCTTTTTCTAACAGTGCCCTCCAGTTGTGCATCTCAACAAGGGCCTTTGCAAAGCGATATGATAGGGCAATCCGGTAATTCAAGTCCCCAAGCCAAATGATCCGACTAAAATTTAAAGGAAATTAAATTGCATTAGAATAGACATGTGATAAAAATGGAAGATTCATTTTTGGTATCGCCCAACATTTTTATAATATTTGACAAGTACAACAGAATACATTGGCATAGAGACCAGTACAGTACATATAAGATCGTCATTTTTTACAAGTGGGCCCATGGTTCAGCAATCCAAAGCCATAAATTATAAGATAAGTGTATAAGACATGCACCAGAAGCTTCCCAAGATGTTCCAACAGGTGGAAGATAAATAGGGGCCTATAAGAAGAATTCGGTAACATTTTCTCTGACAGAAGAAATGATAGACATGCATCTAGATCTTCCAACACATATTTCCAGTTCGAGGGGCATCCATGGTGAAGTCTACCATAAAACTGTCTAGACGATCATTACATGCAGTTCGCCTGCACATAAAGTCATAAACGGGACAAAAACCTGCCAGAAAATTCTTGGCCCAACAATTGAATATGATATCTCAATCTTGCAATGGTTTTGTGCATGGAATCGTTATTGGCCAAATATGCAATTAAACTTTCTGAAACTTCAAATGACAATGGTGGAGAAAACACCCAATATCAGGGCGCCATACATATAGTTTAGCCCTTTTGGTACTGAAATATACTCTTAGGGCCACTTTCTTGTTGTCAACTGCTCTTATGACAAAATTTAACTGAGAGGACGGTGAAGTCAAACTTACTCATGCTCAAGAATAGTTTCAGGCGTCCTTTCATCCCCTAACCCATGAACGCGTGGAAATCTTGTCTTCCTCAGTATCTCCATGACGTCTGAATTTCTCCGTAGTTCATCACCTTCTTTCTCTCCGGAGGTTAAATGACTACATATAAAGCAGAATGTTGTTTGGTGCAAAGACATGCTGATGGAAATTGAGCCCTGGAGAACCCAAGTGTCAGATTGACTCATAGTTTCATTTCGATACTGCAAGCAAGGCCAAATTTTGCATCTGAAAACACCCTTGAAAACTTAATGGATGATAAAAACATCCAGCAAAAAAAATTAAAAAACAAAGCAAAACGCTATGAAATTTTACAGCTTTGAAAATTTTCAATTGCAATGCTCTCAGAAAAACAAACCAAATTCTATTCACGGTCTCTTCAAGGCACGAAGCAATAACCATCAGACAAAGGAAAAGAATTGTCGAGAAAAAGCAATGTACCTTGTTTCCAAGATAACCCATTAATCCACGGCCAACACAAGAGACCTTCATGTTCTTGACATCATCTCTTATGTCGCTTCTCACCCAAATAGTGAGAAATATCCCAACCATTTGCTTGCTTGCAACCATACAATACCTTGATTGCCCAGATGGTCTATCCCTGTCCTCCATGGATGAGGATGCACCATATGACATAGGCGAGACAAAACCAGTACTTGGTGAACCCCCAGGCCCATTCTCATCATCGGAAGAACCCCACTTAAAATTGGGATCAAAATCGCTTGGCCTATGACTGTACATAACTCGATCACAGACACTGAATCGGCGGTCGAGTCTGGGTTGTGGGATGGAGATGTCATTGTCCATCCTCAAGCTACGGCTCAAGGACTGAAACGACCGGCGGTGGAAGAAAGTAGAAGCCTTCTGCCTTGATGAACCTTCAAAATCCGCATCTAATTCAGGAATAGGGTAAGGAACGGGAGAAGGTGTGTGATAACCACCACTACCACTGGTTCCAGGGAGATTGTTTAGAGTTCTCCTGATAAGGGCCAGCCATTTTCTCGCTGGGCCATTATCTTCTGCACCCAACACATTCCCTGCATTGAGTGGAACGATTTCTTGGAACCTGAAAAAAGAAGAATCAATAGGGATTTCAAAGCCAAAACGACCAGATGGAGAAAAGGAAGTTGGAACAAAACGAAGGAAAATATACCCCAAAACGTAGATATCTGCAGGAGGAGAAGTATGAAGCCAGTCCTCAAGACTCAAATAGCTTGGAGGAGATTTCCCACCCACATTCCATGTTGCTACGAAGATCCTATTAGCCCACATTTTCAAAAAGGAAAAAGAGGGATAGTAATTTTAACACACTACTCAAAAGAATGAAATAAGAGCTAATCACAATAACAGCGGGAGAAAACAGAGGAAGATGAAATACGTGTAGTGCTGCACATCTGTGAATTGGGTATAATCGTTATCAACCCAGCCTTGCCGAAATCGATCGGAGTTCTTCTTGAGAGATCTCTCTGAAACAACAACACAAGGAAGGATAATAAATAAATAAAACAAAGATAAGGTATGAAAAACAAAGGAAGGACTGCTAGGAATTGCAAAAGTAGGTTGCTCCAGGTCGTCCAAAGTTAAAAACAAAACTAAACAGTCACAGTCCGAGATGCAGAACCAGTTTTGCTTTTCTTGATTGTGTATGCTTCTTCCCTCTCTGAGAAGCTTGTCCTCCATTCGCCATCACCGCCTGAAAAAGGAGAACAATAAAGCAAGAAAAGCCGAGCTCAGTGACAGTTGTGTATCAAACTCATGACTAAAAACAGTGACAAAGGAGAAATTCAAACATTCAAAAGTTGAAGATAGAGAGAGAAATAGAGGAAAAAGCAATTGCAGAAGAGAAGAAAAATGGTTCGAAGCCGGGGACTGGGGAAAAACAGAATATTTACAGAACCCAAAAGGAAGAAGAAGAAGATGAAAGTGATAAAGAGAAGTAAATCGCCTAAGAGAGGAAAACATACCTCCATAAACAACATCGTCTGCATGAAAATCCTCAGCTTTGCCCTTGATATTGAACCATTTCCTTACAAGGTTCTTAGACCATGAGAGCTGAAAACATTACAAACGAACAAAATGAGGAAGGTGGACACGAAATCAGAAGAACATGGAAAAAAGAACAAGAGAGAATTTTCTAAGAAATCAAATGAAATGGGAAAAAAAAAAAACCTTGCTTTTCTTCGGATTTCCATGTCTCATTGTTTCAGTATTTCTTCATACAAGTCCTTCCTGGCTTGGAAGAACTTCCTTTTCCCCTTTCTGCGCTCTTGGTTTTATTTTGGTTCCCGGCTCTTTCCTTGAAACTGACAAAGAAACAAAGGGGGGAATAAAGCTCGCTAATTGGGTCTGTCTTCTTCAGTCTGTGTGATTTATGGCCTCTGGGAATTGTCTGTAACAGTTAAAAGAAACAGAAGAAGCTCAAAAAACTTTGTCTTTCGGTGTGGCTTCTCGCTTTGAGGGGTAGAGAAAGGAGAAGGACGCACGAAACTTGAGCTGCAGGAAGAAAGAATAGAAGAAACAGAGGAAATGAGGAGGAGGAAGAGGCCCAGAACCTCTGTTATTTCTTTTGCTTAAGATTCAGCCAAAGCAAAGCTCAAATCTCCGTCGACAAAGAATGGGTTACGTCTAAAAAGAAGTAAAAACAAGAATCAAAGGAAGAGGATTTGAGATAAAGAAAAAGGGGGAGAGAGAAAATGCAATGTGTGTGGGAGAGAAAGAAGTAATCTTTGGGAGTGATCGAAGAAGAAAATTAGAGAGAGAGAGAGAGAGAGGAGTCTTCTCTCAGAGAGAGAGAGAGAGAGAGAGAGAGGCGTCTTCTCTCCTTCAAAGAAGAAAAAAGAGAAAAAAAAAATTCAGAACCTCGTTATTGGTAGAGCAAAGTATCGAATTTGAAGAGAATAAAGTGCAACAGTAGCCTCCTTCTCGAGGCAGCACTTCGCTTGTGAGGCCCATGCCATATCGAAGGCCGGCCCACCTCAAAGGAGACATCAGATATGCAAAAGCCATTCTCCCCCTCACTTGCTACTCTGGTTGACTACACCACTTGATACACAGCCACGCGGGCGTCTCGGGACCACCTTTTGCCAACCCCACATTGCAGAAATAAGAAAAAGGCAAAAAAGGGTCCGTTTCATTCCGCAGTCCTTACGGTTTCGGATCAGGAAAATTATCAAGACCTGATGGCAGGTATGCCATCCTGTAAAAACACTGTTCCAATGAACTGATCGCCTTTTACTTTGGTGTGCCACTCTCAACCAACTGTTCACCGTTGGGTAGAATTGCACTGTTAGATTTTCAATACTCTTTGGCATCAAATGCTGTAAAAGCAGGAATAACATAGAAGAGGATGTAGTGAGAAAAATGATATAAGAATTTTGAAGTCAAAGAGGATGGGAAGTAAAAGCTTTTGTTTTTTCCTTTCCCTTTCATATTAATACGAAATTTTCCTATCTATAGTTATCATAGTATTTTTTTGTTTATATATATATATATATATATATATATATATCCTACTTGTCGTCCTCTTTTATATACTTTATACGTCCAATCAAACCAGCCCCATAAAAAATTATAATGATTTTAAACAAAATATAGTATAATAATAATTTTCAAAAAAAGATAGTGATTAATAAAAAGAATAGAAATGATGATTGAAAAGATAAAAAATTAGTGATTAAAAAGAATGATGCAGCATTTGAAGTGCAGCTTATGAGTGCATGAGTATTTCCTGATGTGGTCCGCTGGAGCGTGAGGTAATGTTGTGGCCGATGCAGAACTGCTGCGCGTGCCAATGGGATTCTGCGCAAGGGGGCAGGCACCGAGGACCAGGCATTTGTGTGCCACGGTGGCAAGTGTGTGGGGTGGGCCCCACAGCGATGAAGAGGCCTTGACTGGTCATGGCCCAAAAATCAGGGTCGTCCAATCTACCGGCGAGCATCAATCAAGTACGAAAATAGACAAAAAATAAACTCCATTCCGCTGATAGTGATGTAACGGCAGTCCAGCACGACGCCACTTTTTTTTGCCCTTTTTCGGGTATAGCGTCCACCCACTGCCAAGTCGATACACCCTTCGCTCGGCTCACACCCTCACTTGATACACGGCCCGCTCATCCAATATTCCAAGAAAAGCGCGCCATATTTTCTATAAATCCAACTCCTCAGTACTTGGTAAATATAAGGTCTGCTTCAATTTTTCCCTCATCCTTATCCTACTTTTTTTTCAATCGATATCCATTCTTCCATCAATATCTTACTTTCAATAAATAGGTAAATGGGCGTGTAATCGATATCTCCTCCTTTTAAGTCAAATGAAGATGGTGACGAAATTTGAAACGGAAATAGGACTAAAAAGCTATGAAAGTAATTAGCTCCGTCCCATTTATTATAACTAGAAGGGCAGGGTGTTTTGGTATTCTTTAATTGCACCACTAATCTTTATTCCTCCGTGTATTAAAGGGATAAAGAGTAGTGATTTCTTTTGTAGGATTTGGATGCGTGATCCGATTTATGCACATGCATAACCCAGCTTAAACCCCACTTGCAATGTGCTAAGTGTGTTACTGCATAAATCCTATGGCCAAAATGACCAAAAACCATAATATAAGTCCTGACAAAATGCTACAATCATGTGACTTGTCCGAAGTCGCACCCAATTTCTAAAAAGCAATTAGATGTCGTATTTAATTATCTTTAACTATCTTATTTCTTTCATATTATTATTATTATTTATTTTTGAAATTTTTATTTTATATTATTTATTCGTATAGCCAGCATCAATCCTATCCCACGATATCATTTTGTTAATAAAATTTATTTTAAATTTTTTTAACCTTTCTTTTTATGTCTTAAAGGATCAAACAATTAGGAGCAAGGCGAGGAATAACAAATGGCCCTCATTTTTCCAAGTGGAACATGAGTTTGCGTGATGGCAGTTGAGAAGATGACAACCATCAACATCGCTTTCGAAATCCCTCGTACCCACAGGAAGATTCCCCAATAACAGCATGATAAAACAAAAGGAATCTTTAAAGAAAACAAGTTAGTGGCTAATCCATAAATGAATTCCACGGCAAGGAAATGAAAACTCTATTGAGGTTTAAAGCCTTAACTGATAAAACAACTAATTCAAATAATTTTAAATAAATATAAATATTAAATCTAAATCATCCATCAATCCATCTAGTCACCGAGTCTTCCCGGCTTGGATGGATGGCTATTTGGGCGTTTCAACTTTGGAAAAGGGGAAACTGATGGAGGAGCTGGCAAGATGGGACACGTGGATAAGAAACGGGACATTGAGGGAAGGTGGGCTTCCACTGGAATCATTACCTGAAGAATGCAGTCAGCGGTTAGGAAAGAGCAAACTTGTTTTTATTTTTTATTTTATTTTTCTACTACCAATTGGACAAATGGAAGAAATATTAAATAAATAAAGTACAAATTCTAGCTTTATCAGCATAGCCATTGGCCTATTGCCACTCTTCAGACAAAGGGGAGTCTGCAGGGGGGCCCCTTGGAAGGGGCTTGTATGAAATGAGAACTTAAAAGTGCCCTAATTAATGAAACTACTAGGAGTCTATTATCATATGAAATAGAATAGGCTTCTTGGGGTAGTCCCTTTTTTTCTTTTTTATGATTTGCTTGGTTGTTGTGAAAGGAAAGGAAAAGTTTCTTCTACCTTTCTCACATCACTTAATGTAACTTAGCATTTAACCATTTTAATTATATCAATTATTCATTCTTCGTTTTTCCATCATTTTCTACACTTTTAGTTATCAATTTTATTTTTCTCAATTATTAATCACTTCTCTTCTTTTTTAATTCATAGTCATGTATCTTTCATCATTTATGTATCTTTCCCCTCTCCTACGCTCACTTCTACACACTTATTCAAACAACATGTTTTTTGAGGGGGGCGTTAGTTGAGATTAGTTTAATTAGATGGTCCCAATAGTAATTTTAAAAAATATATTGGTTGGGTTAAAAAAATATAAATTGAATATAAGGTCAATTTTGCCTCATTTTTTTTGAAAAGTCTAAAAAATTCAAAAATATAGAAAATTATTTGAATTGAATTTTTAATAAAACTTCAAAACAAATAACTTTATACATATTAACTAAAATGAGGTAGTATGTGGGCCAAGGACCACGATGAATAAAAAAAAATGGATATGATTGCAGACCTCATCAAACAACTAATCTGCAAGGGGTATAAGTAAATGTGAGCAAATATCTCCACTTGAACAAAACGTATGTAGGCTTCTTGTGCAATCTGAGCAAATTTAGGCCCTTGGTCTATTTCTAAGAACAGGTGAACGTGGAATCCGTTTTTTGGTCTTTACTTGCATTTAACACGAGAAAAAAATCGATCCACTTCAAAAAACACCTCGACCAGGGTGGAATTTGAAATAGACAAAAATGGGACAGAATGGAACTGCTGATTTATTTCTAAGTATAGATGAAGATAGAATGCACAACTAGTAGTGGATTGACCAATTTCAAGAAAATGCCCAAATTGATAGTTGGTTGTTATGAAACTAATGTTGGTCAAAGTTGAGTCCTGATCCTGAACTGTTTTAAGATTAGCCATGCTGCTAACATTCATGACAGCCCAAACAATATTGGACATGATATAGAGTTCATTTTCCCCAAAATAAAATAGTGGGCCCCACCCCATAAAGCATTCGTATCATGGAAAGATGCACAAGCCTATGGTACTGAATCCACAGCCAGGGTAGCTAGTGCGTATATAGGAAGTTGGGACCGTCGACAGGTAGACCCTAACCTGGGAGTACCCAAAAATTCCCATTCCACAGTCCTCCAGACCTCCTCGCATGAGTGGCCCATAATGGTCCCATACACATTCCGTGATTGGATCGTCAAAAACCTTCCATCTGCCCACCCAAGTTCTGTCACCAGACAGACGTTGGTCAGGACGTATGAAGATTGAAATGCGGGTAGATTTCCACGTATACGATGATTCCATGGATAATACAATGCAATGACTGCCAGGTTTTGGAATGTGAAAGGTGGGTGCATGGCTTCTCTCAACGGAAAAGAGGGATGGATGCTCAGGAGCAACAGAATCTTGGCAGTAGTAGAAGGGAGGAGAAGGGATCGGCTTTCCCGACGCAAGAGGATTTGGCGTCTCAAGGGCTCTCTTGGGTAATAGGCTTAGGTGCCCCTCCTTTTGCAGACGAAGGTCTTGGGCATGATTAGATTGCGATTGCATGCATGTGAGGGGGTTTTGGGGGCAACATTGGGATGCCTTAGGCTCAGCCCCGGGGCCTTGTCTGGCCCAGTTGGGGCAATTGGATTCATGAAATGTCCCCTTGTTTCATTTCCCTTCCCCGTGATTGAGGTCTCGAGTATAGGACCCTGGGCAGTGTGCAATTGGGCATTTGGGGCTCTCAATAGCACGTCCTCTACAACAGAACAGGCACTATTGCCATTTGGGCTAATAAGTTCTTTGATATCTTCTTTTGAATGTTAATCACCAACCTAAATTTTTACTTTTTTCCGAAGATGGTCTTAGGTATTAAATTTAAGCGATACATGGAAATGAGGATTGGAAAAACAATAACAGATGAATATAACATGCACCCATCTCAACTATCGTGACTACTTTTATCCTTTTGAATCATTACCTCCATTTTCAATTATTAGCTGTTTATTTTTAACGTCAACCTTATTTATCCTCTAGCAAACATCATCTTCTTTGTTGTTAATGACATTATCTAAATCCCCATATTCATTTTCATCCCTATTTCTATCATCTACTGTGTTGTTAATGACGTTATCTACATGCCCATGTTCATTTTCATACCTACGTCTATCATCTACTATGTTGTTAAAGGCATTATCTGTTGGGATAATTTCTTTTATGAAACTGTCACATAAATCTTAAGACCATTCATGTTACATCATTAAGAATTAATAAACATATAAGCGGAAGCGTACCTGAATCCATCGAGAATGATTGCTGTCTAAAGCTGTGTGGTTGATATTTTAGATCAACATATATTCTT
>JAYJMB010083766.1:18369-41696 GCA_036873735.1 Pouteria campechiana | reverse complement strand
GGCGGCGGCGGCGGCGGCGGCGGCTGGGGTTGGATTAGCCAATGCATTCCATACAGCAAGACTTTCTTGTGACCCACTGGTGGGTTTCTGGTCGGCTTTGGGTGATGAACCTCAGCGCTCGTTACTTTGGGTGATGAACCTCAGCACTCGTTTCTTTGAGTACGAGGTATCTAAAGACACCATTAGCACCAATCCTTCACTGATGTGGTAGGAACATATCATCACTTCGAATGGGCTGTTGGAACAGTAGAAGGAAAATCTGACATTTTGGAATTTGAAGACGTTAGTACAAGTGGGAATGTTCAAGGAGATGGCCTAGATCTTGGTAGTTTGATTGCGTGCTTTATTACACCGCGGGCATGGAGACTAGATGGTCATTGCACAGACCTTGCTGTGAAAGCCCATGCGTTAAAAGGGCAACCATTTGTACATCGCAGGCTTATGGTGGGAGATGGATATGTTGCAATTACAAAGGGAGGAAGCATCAGAAATTTCTTTGAGCATGCTGAAGAAGCCGAGGAAGAAGATGATGATGATTCCACAGACAAGATGAAAATGAGCTGGATGGAGATGGTTCCGTCCCTAAAAAACATGCTAAGGGTATTTTGGGGTTTTTTAATTTACAACATCCCTGTCAATGTCTTTCTAATGGCATACCTATATTGGGATTTAAAACCTTAAAATGGTATTTTTTTTGGAATTTTTTGAAACTTGATACCTATTTTGGAATTGTCAGAAAGGCTGGTACCCATTTTGGAAATAACCCCCTTGTACGGTAGAGTCGATTTGAGATCCATAAAATTCAATTTTATGGAAAATTCATTTCTGAATAGTGGAATTCACATTTATTTTTTACAATCATATTTTTAATTATTATTTTCTATCTTTTTTAATGTTATTCGTTTCATAATTGGCATTATTCCTATGCTGTTTGCAATTTTTTTTCCATTCCCAAGCAAATCCATTTTAGCTATCAGGCCCGAAGGTGGCACTAGTGGTGACTGATGGACACCTGAATCATAGCCAGCCATAGGCATATGCATCAAATTGGGTTAGTAAAAAAGCTTAATCCATCAAAAAATGTGAAGACCAGCAAGGAGAGATGAGCTTCGACTTAGCTAGTGAAGGAGCTGTAAATAAAAAAAAATGTGAAAAATTGAAACCCATTGTTTGACATCCTTTTTTTTTTTTTTTTTTTATATGATCAAACACAACAGTTGTAAGAAACTGCATTTGGGCTTTTGGCAATGGGATTAGGCCCAAGTGATGGCGAATCAATTAAAAATACAACAAACGGAAAACGCATCGACTGCTAGTGATGATTAACGCTACCCTCCTGGTGGAGTCCATGGCTGTTGGAATCTGGCTTGCTGTCAAAGGGCTATGCCCAAAGAAAGGCTCAAACAAAAAACTATTTATTTAACTATGATTGAAAAGCCAGTTCAATGAAAGACATAAAGACTATAAAATTCATCTTGTTCAAAAGTAAATATTCATCTGTCAAAAATTTCCCCCATTTGTGACTCATTTAAATATCTAATTGAAATGATTTTTTGCATCTTATCTAAATAGTAATATTAGGATCATTTTGTTAAGATTCGCTCAGCCGACATTGTCACTCTACCTCCAATTTTATATCAAAACCTTGTGCCGTTGTATTGTAACAATCGTTCACCCGCCTTCATACCTCTTCGTGGTTGGAAATACACAATACACTACCTGTTGTGACTCATCCGGCCAAGCCCATCAAATGTAAATTGGGCGCATTTAGTTAGGCGAAAGTGATTGAAAAAAAAGATGAAAAAAAGAAATGACGTTAGAAGTAAATGAAATTATGTCAAACAATTACTACAACAATGATGTTAGCTCTATAATGAATAGAGATAAAATGGATAATTTTTTATTACAAAATGGCCAATAATTGAAAAGGAAAATGCTTATGGTATGTAAATATGTCATGCTTTTTTATGAAAGAAAAAAAAAACTTCAATCCATCAATCCAATCAGGCCTTAATTTGTGGTTGTAGGATACAAGACACAAACAATGCCCGAAATCTGGTTATCCTCAAAGCTACATTTTTAGCGGGTGGTCTGGCTGTCAATTGGACCGGGGTAAGCCGAGAAATTGACGTGGGCCAAAGCCCGCACAGCAAACGAGCTCACATTCCAACGGCTCAGCAAGGCAGCGACAAGCCGAACGGAAAAGAAGGCGAAAGGGATTCGACGCTGGGAAGTTCCCGGCGCCAACAACGACCGTGTCTCTCGCTCGCTCTCTTCCCGATCTACGTCTCATTGCAATCTTTCTTTCCTTGTTTTTTCTTTTCTTTTCTCGATTTTCGTTTCTTCCTTCGCATTTCTTTCTCGGAGCAATTGCTGCTGCTGCGACGAACTAATCCGCCAAGATGCTGGCTGCTGCTTCGCTCCGCCTCTGTCGGCAAAGAAGGCGGCAACTCCATTTACTCAGTCTTCATAGCATGTTTCCAGGTGAAGGCAATGGTTTTCTCCAACTGTCATTTTCATTTCTTTCGCGTCATTTTGGGTTTGAGTTTGGATGCATCGGTATTCTTGAATTTCATTAATAATTTGGCTATGAAATTTAAGATTTCCGTCTGACTCGGTCACAAGCCAACTGGTTGAGATTTCATCTACATGAATTTGACATTAAAACTTGTGACGACATTCAAACGGATACGATGATGCTTTGCTGGTTAGCCAGGCCAGACCAAAAAGCCATTCATAGCCAACCAAAAGCAGTTGACCCATACGATGTCTTAGATTCTGTTTTGTGACTTTCGGTATAAAGTAGTCAGTAACTACTGTTTCCCATGTATTCTGCTATAGGAGAATCTCCCTGTTTGTATATGAAACATGTAAGTAAGATCAGATGTGCTGTTGCATTTGGTTATTCAACTCGAAAATGAAGGCACTGGTGGCTAAGTTCTTCCATCGTAGTATTTTTCGATTGGATATCCATTACTAATGTGAGATGCTCAGTGGTTGCTATTACTATCATCTAGGATTTTTTTTTTTTTGAGCAAATTGGTTGAGCTATATGAATCCTGTTGTGATAGTCTACTCAACCTTGCAGGTAATGTGTTCCAAAATTTTTCTCTAACCACGTCTACCCTTGTTGTTCTAAGCTTTCTCCTTACTCTGTTATAGTCTTCAACTTGAACAAAATCATTTCTTTTAATGGTGCTGTTCTTGATATCCACTGCACTCTGCCAAGCTGCCACCTGTGTCTGCTTTTCTTCCTCTTATTGCCTGTTGGTGCTATACCAACATTCTCTGAGGAGTTTCATTTCTTATTTTTTATAATCTTGCCACTCATCGATCACAAATTCTCGACATCCTCATTCTGACCACATTTCTCCTACGATGTTCTTCAATGCCCTAACATTCGATCCAAAACCACAGTTGGCCTTACAGCTACCCTGTAGGAAATCTTGTTTTAGTTTTCTAATACTAGGAGATTGCTTAAAACTCTGGACAAAAATCTTACCTTTTCCACACGCATTGAATTGGCATTCAATATCCTGATTAATTGTCCGATTCATCTGAATTATTGATCTTTAATGAAACTGTGCAAGATCCTGATTAATTGTCACCAAACACTATCTTCTTTGCTTTTTTTAGTTTGTTCATCTTATAAAAAATTGTCTTTGTTTCCCATTATATTTTGCTAATCTAGAGTAGCTTTGGTGACTTGTTTCTTGTTTTTCTCAAGTAAATCAGTCTTCCTATTCTGAATTTTATTTGCACTGCCAACTCTCTTTTTTACAGTTTCTTAATCACTTAAACAGAATTTGTATCTAGTCTTCACATAGCAGTCTGCTTGATGCATCATCCTTTTTTCTGTTTCTTTCCTTACATAGCAGTATTCAGAAGGTTTATACAATGAACAGGTCAAGGTGGTTCTTATAATTAGCAGTTTCAGGTGTCAGAACTCTCTAACTATTTGCAGCTGGTTCACTTTCATTGAAATTATCTTTTTGGCAGATACGACGAAGCTCTCAACATTGGATTTGCAACTGGATATTCACTCAATAATTAGCATGTTCCATGACGTCAGGCATTTTAGCAGTTCTCGTAGTGCACCAAAGCTTGACTTGACTGATTTGAGGTAATTGAAAAATGTAGATGATTAGAATGGAACACTTAGAATGCAACTTTATTATCATTGTTGAACAGAAAGGTCTTATTATTGCTTGATTGCTTTTCATATCTAAGTCAGACTTGTTGGTCATTCTATCTTCTTCTTCTTCGTTTGCATTGACTGCCTCTTTCTTTCTTGTGGTTTTAAGTTCTAACACACAACGTCCTTTATAACAATTTGTAATGTGCCCAAGTGGGTTTCATTGCAAATATATTACTGCATTGTAATGAATATGCAGTGTTGTAGCTATGTTGGAAAAAAGGGCAAACATATTTTAGATGGGCCAAAACAAATTGGAAGGGAGGCCTAAGTTGATTTCAGTTCTTTACTATGGTCTATTTGAATTATGAAGGGGCTTAAATTTCATGTATCATGCACAATATGTCATGTTGCATTTTATTGATGGCTTGGACTACACATACCAGCTTGCATACATATCGTATGCTACTGCTTGGGTAAGATTTGACCTTCAAACTCTTGTGCCTAAACTCCTTGAGATTTTTGTTTTGGCGCGTTACTGCCATCCAAGTTCTTTGTTGGACAAGGCCATGGATTTATGCACCTGGTCAAAAAGTCAGATAGATCTATGATTCAAGTGGCCCATATTTTTTATGTAAAAACTTAGTCAAGCCATTACTTTGTTGTGACTTTCCAAAATCATATCAATCTGATTTATACTCCTATTCTTAAATTGACAGAACTCATGAAATGTATTGCCTTACTTCCCAAAATCGGATCAAATATGATTTCTCATCCAATTCTTAAATTTATGGTACTCATTAAACAAACAGTGTAGATGTTTTCAGTGGGACGAAGAGGAAAAAAACTTACATGAGGTTTCACATCACAACTCTACATTGACACATGTGCAAACACACGAGTTTTACCTCTGTTTTTACATTCCATTTTATGGTTCCTGAACACAAAAGCATTCTTAAATTTTCCCATTACTTGGCTTTTGCTTTTTATGATTTCATACCAGGTAACTTGTCAACATGATGTGTGCTAATTTGTATAGCATGTTCAACTGATGCATTCTCTTGATACTGCTGTACTTTTGTTCCAATGAGTAGCAACATGTATGACATTCATAGTGATGCAGTTCTCTTGACAATACAATACTGTCATTCTTGTTCTAAACAATGCATAATTACAGTAATCCTCATATTTGGTATCCAAATGCACGGAGAAAGAAACGCAACATTATTATGCATGTGGGTCCTACCAACAGTGGTAAAACATACCATGCACTAAAAAGATTGGAGTCTAGCACTTCAGGTATGTTATAAATGTTCATTTCCATTGTCTGATGCATACTAAGTTTTTGTCTAATCCCATGAAGACCATATGAAAGACATTTGATAAGTTCTTCATTATGTGAAATCTTCACAATGTATATAGGTGTATACTGTGGGCCATTAAGACTGCTGGCATGCGAAGTGGCGAAAAGGTTAAACAAGGCAAACGTCGTATGCAACCTAATTACTGGACAAGAAAGAGAAGAGATAGATGGTGCAAAACACACAGCAGTGACTGTTGAAATGGTTGAAGTAACCTGTGAATACCAGTGTGCAGTTATTGATGAAATTCAGGTAAGTGAATCCATTAGCGAGGTAACCTTATAACCTGAGCCTTATCATGCATGAATTTTTTTGCTTTAGGGTGTGCATGGGACAATAATATAGGGACTTGTTGTTCCTTTGTCCTGGACAGTTACCAGTTATGTTTTACATCTGACCACTTGCCTATCAGATATCGACGAAGAGATGACTCATAACTGTGTCCCATGAATGTGGTTTCCTACTTGTGGATGTGTTGCTCCAAATGCAGCCTTGGTTCTGTTGGAATTTCATTTTCTCTAGTGATCCGTGGTTCCTTGGAACATAATTTTTGAGTCCTTACTGTGAGCTTCTAATTAATTCTATAGTTCTTTGCTGCTTATATTGACATTATGTAGACACCCCAATATGATTTGAGGGTAGTCATCAGTGGATGATGTGAACCAAAAAGAAGGGAGATGAAGAAAAATCGTTGACCCATGTTAAAACAAATTCAAATTCACTCTAAATGTGGTAACCAAGATTACTGGAATCACTGGATGAGCCTTAGATGATAATGACGACAATCTGCTATAATAAAAATCATTTGGAGTTTTATTGTTTGCATATTATTATTGTTATTTTTGCTGTTGCTGCTCTTGAATTCTGTATCTGTTTTTCAGATGCTGGGTTGTAAAACAAGGGGATATTCGTTTACTCGTGCACTATTGGGGATTTGTTCAGATGAACTTCACCTTTGTGGGGATGCAGCTGCTGTTCCTCTAATTCAAGAAATACTTGAAGAAACTGGTGATGCTGTTAAGGTACTGAGCTTGTAAGAGGCATAGTAGCTGTCATTTATTCAAAATTTTCTTTTACTGTTTGTGTGTTTCAAGTGTTAAACATGACAGATTGCTGTGACCATTTATGGGCCATCCTATGGGGTCCTGGTGCTCTAGCTGCTTGTGGGAGTCTTGTCATCTTGTTGCTGGTCCTGAACTTAAATAGAGGGCTATAGAACTTCCATTATAATGTCATTAAGATTGAGGAGGGTGCATCTAGCTGATTGAAACTAGCAGGGATGGGGCTTCGATAGTAATGATGTGGAGCTTAATAGCTTTGGGTAAAAATAAAGTTTCCCATGATTTGGACTTTTGAAGGATCTTCCGTATCACACAACTTTGTTAGTTGCATATTTTTGCCTCATATCAGTCATTTCTGCTCTGTAATTGTTTCTGTTGCATTACTATGGTAATCATAGGATTTAAAAGATAAAATAATCAGTAATTTGGTTACATATGATAAGTCTTTTTTTTTGTTTCTTGTTATTTTTTATTTTCCTTCAAAGTCCCAACAATGCTGCTTGTATGGAGCAATGCATGACAATCTTGTGGATTTGGGACTTTGAAAGGGCTTGAGAGTGAGGGCAAGCTTCTAACATTTTCATTTTAATTATATTGCTACAGAAATAGTCATTATGTAGTAAAAATAGGTTTCTGCTTTCTCCCTAACATCATTTGTTCTTGTTTTTGATTCCTTTAGGTTGAATATTATGATAGACTATTGCCTTTAATTCCTTCAAATACTCCACTTGGATCCTTTGCAAACATCCGAACAGGTGATTGTGTTGTAACCTTTTCAAGGCGTGAGATTTACAGAATAAAGGTACTTCTTTTGGATATCTTTGATGTCAATAGAACCATGCATTGTCATCATGCTATTTAATCTTGTTATACAAAATTCCTCGTGTTTATTTATTTATTTCATTAAGGAGCAGTTTATAGAAAAGGTGCTTGGACAATGTTGTTTGAATGTATGATCATTGGGAGCCTTGTCTTGTGTTTATTGGAAATGCATAAAATGCAAAAGAAACATTTGGCAAACAAGTCTAAGCTTGAAGATAAATTTGTGACTGTCAGAGTATTAATCGACTTGCTTGTCTACCTGCATCTCATTTTTCATCATTTGATTTTGATTCACTTCCATGGGAGCTGTTATATAAAATCCTTTATGTCCATAACTGATGGCTCACAAACAGAGATGTGATGGTTGCATTCTCTCTCTCTCTCTCTCTCTCTCTCTCTCTCTCACACACACACACACACACACACACACACACACAATTGTCCCTTGTGGTTTGTCCCAGCATAGTCATTTTTAAGCTGATCTATCATTTCTAACTTGCCTCTATGGGTAGTTTGGTGCATTTTCAATGTGATCTTTATCTGCCTTATTTGAGCATGTGATCAAGATGTATTAATTTCTGTAATTTCTAGAAGTATTTGCAAAGGTGTTAAACAAACAATAAATGATTTCTTGATTGTTTAAGATTGCGACGAGCAACGAATTTTTATGGTCAGCCAAGCTTTATCAGATACTTATGCATCCTTTTGGAGAAAATTTTTTTGTGATCAACAAAGCATTATCTGACACTGATACATCCATATGTAAATGATTATTTTATTTCTCCAGAGGAAACACAGTTGGCCTAAAAGATGCTAGTCAATTGATTAGGTAATAAAAATTCATGGTTACGTGACCCTTTATGGAGAGACCATTATATTGTCATGCTTCAACTTTTACGTATGAGTTTTGTTGAAAGTTTTAGAGTCAAACTTGCTTGTTGTGTAGGTTACACAAATTTGTGCATGTGTGTGTAGGGAAACCTTTTTTTTTTATAAACTTTTAAATCAACATGTAATCAATTTATAAAACAAGTTTTACCATTTTTAGAGTTTTTAAAATATTTTATTTCAATTTTTCAAATTAAGGATGCTATTCACCATTTTAAAATTCCGAAAATATCCCTGAACTTCAATAATCAAAAATAAATATTTATAAAATTTTAAAAATGGTAAAACTTATTTTATAAGTGGATTACATGTTGATTTAAAAGTTTATAAAAAAAATAAAAAAATAGGTTTTTGAGACCGGTTTTACAACTGTTGCTGTGAGACCGGTCTCATAAGATCGGCCCCCATATATATACATATATATATGTATATATTCAAGTTCCTGTTGTTGATAGGATATACATATTGGTAAATATGTGTCATTTTGAATGGAGTTCAACCATATTATCACATTAGAATTGTTTGTTGACAATAAAAGTTGCAAGGTTATTAGTCAATGGTTATTTTTGTTCTTATCTTCTCTCTCCACTTTCAAAACAAAAATGTTGCAAGCTTATTAGCCTGTCAATCTATAGAAATATTTAGGAGCTCATCTTATGATAATTTGATTTGTTACAAATTTGAAAATTATTTTAAAACAGCGATGCTTTGAGAAGATTAAATCTTGCTTTTACAGTAACCTATTGTAATAAATTGGGTTTGGGAGGTGGGTGGGGGTGGGATTGCCTGTCTTATATAGACTTGCAACAATGGATGGGATTTTTATCAGATGTCATATGCGATCTAATCATCAATTGATGTGCATTCCCATTTCAGTTCAATGGTTATCTTCATAAGTTTTTTAATATTATCCTTAGGCTTTTGCCAAGTTTGCATTATATATGGGTGATATTCCTGTGGTTATGTTTTTTTTTACCCTGTAATACCTTGTTGTTCTATGAGGCAATTTATATTGTGCTTTGTTTGCATGGTGAAATTGTTTAGTTTGTTTCTTAGTGTTTTCTGCAGGAGCTTGAAATTGTAATTGTGGATTAATGAATCTCCTTGTTTGATCCTCTATTTAGGATTGTGCATGAGTTTTATTTATCATTTAGTTTAATCATTTCTATAACATCACATGACAAAAACTATTTTGTCACATGATTAGAGAGAAATTGAAAAAAGGGGAACGCATCTTTGTTCTGTTGTTTATGGTTCACTGCCACCAGAGACTCGAACTAGGCAGGTATTTAATTCATTCTCACTGAAAGCTTCCATCCTGAAACTTTGCATGTGATAGAAATTGTTTTCATTAAAGAGCTATTGGCTGGAATATAGCTTCTGGAACCCAATGACATCACAATGCAAGCATAAAATGATTGCAATTAAAGATGCATGCATTATTTTCCTCAAGAAAAATTTTGAGAACTGCATCAATTTTTTCTACCTTCCTTTCTCATAGGGCATTTTTTTATGGCAAATTTCTTTTCCACATTTTTCTATTTGAAATGTCACATGAAGGGAAATATTTTCCACTACCATCTCCTTTTAAAAGAGAAATGTATTCAAGCCCGGGTACAAAATGTACCCACACCCAATTACGTCACACACTTTACAGGGTTAATTGCACATCAAAAATTGAATTCATGATCAATGCACTTATCTATCCATTTCCAAGCACCTTGTTGTGTAGTTTCTGCATCTGGGCTTATACACTTTTTTAGCTTTAAAATCCACTAGGTTTTCACTTGTCTGGGTCACTTGGAACACTAGAGAGAGTAGCAAGAACTAGGTTTTTTCTTGTGTGGTTAAGTGGCCAATCAGGTTAACTTGTTGTGGAACATGGATTTTCATTTAGAACCAAGATTGTCAAATATTGATGAAGTTCCTGGGTGAGCCAGCATATGAATAACTTGCATCGAGCTTGAGAAGCATGTGAGCTGGCATGCCCATATTGCTTAGCCGGAATAGCATATTGGATTAGAAGCATAGAGAAAGGCAGAAATGTGATATTTTAATGCTTCTCCTGATCATAAAATGTGTGAGTGGCCTGTGCAAACAAATGTTTTAATTAAGATATGATAGGTTCAGCGGATACAGAATTCCACTGCTAAGATAATCCCATATCAAGCCTTCTATTCAGCGACTATCACGTATAAAGAATCTCATAATGCCTACTTTAATGCCCTCAAGGGGCTGATCCTCTTTGGGGAAGAGATCATCTACTTTAGCATCATGATGTCTATCAATTTAGAGTCTATAGTTGTGTTTGTGAATAGAGGTTTGGAGAAATGTGGTCAAAATCATATCATATTTCATGTGTGAGTTCATCTTGCCTTGTGATTTTTCAAGTGAAACATAGATTTGGGTTGTCTTGCATTAATATGTTTGCTTATGCATGTTAAGGATTGCAGGCAATGATGTTCAATGATGAAAGCAGCGAGTTTGATGTTCTTGTAGCTAGTGATGCAGTTGGAATGGGTCTCAACTTGAACATTTCAAGAATTATATTTTCAACTATGAAGAAGTTTGATGGCATTTGCATACGACATCTCACTGTGCCAGAGATCAAACAAATTGCAGGTATCATAGTTCCTACTTCTATTTTGTTTTTTGCTTGAATGAATTCTACTATTTTGTTTTTTGCTTGAATGAATTATGAGTTTAGTGATGATTGATTTTGTACTAAACTGAAGAACATTCAAAATATATATAGTGTGGTTTTTTCAATTGAAGCAAGGTATTTGTTCATCCAGTCTGTAATTGGCAAATCTCTTTCTTGGAAATTTCTCAAATAGGAACTCCTCTTAGGAAACTTGAAAATTCAAGGTTTATCATATTATCAGGAGGATCTTGCTGAAGGTTAAATAATCTGAAAAACCATTATTCAGAGACATTATTTTTCTTGTTCTTGTTTAATTGAAGTAATCAACCTTTTTTTTTTTTTTGAGTTGTCTATGAGGTTCCCCCTGTAAGCATATAAACCTCTTAACCATTGCATAATACAAATAAGCCCCTATTGTATGCATGATTGCAAATAATGCTATATTATTCTATGTGTCTATGGATTCTGAGTCTGAAATTATTATTATTTTTTTATTGAGGAAATAGCTAGTAATTCAGTTGATTTCTTTTCAATAGAGCATGCTAAAAATGCATGAATAAGGAAGCCTTCTTCCCAGTTATGCCGGCATTTCTCTCTTTTCTTCCCTAAGTTGATTCATTTCACCTATCTATGCACTTGAAAACCACCTATGGGTTGTTGTTAAGCTTATGACATCTAAAAAGAGTGTAACTAGTAAATAGTTTGGGGTTGGGCAAGATATGAGGTTTATCTCCATTTTATTGGAGAGATTGTATTGGTAACTTGAATCTGTGCCACCATGGACACAGGTGGCAAGACCTTTTAGCTTTTGACAGCTTTGACATATGAAAATCCTACTAGTAGATTTGATGTCGAAAAGAACCATTAGTAGGCTATTGTATCATGGCTATTCATGATGCTGAATGCCTTGTGGTATTAGATAACAAGCAGAATGTGACTTCTGCAACCATTGTTTCTCTACAAGGCCAAAAATGCTTTCTACATGCGTTGAAGACTTGCCATTGGAAAATGTCCTATAAAACCAAGAAAAAAATGAAGAAGATTGAACTGATCCAAATAAATAGTATCATTTCTTGCATTCTTCTAGATCTGCAGTGCTACTGTTTTCTACTTGGTAAGTCTCGTACTAGGGTTTGAATCTTCAACCAACACAAACAAATTTGTCTACCAATTGAGTTACACTAATACTGACAAAATATTAATTTTCTTGGGACAACAAAAAAGCAAGTAAAAAACATAAAATGGCTTGAAACAATCTTTGGCTTTCCTTTGTAATCAAACATGGAAAACAATGTGCGCTTTTAGGGGCAAAGTGGTCATTCCACAAGGACATCTAACCCTGTTAGGCTCAAATAAAAATCTGTTTAGAAGAATAATTATAATTTGGCTCTTTTTAACAAGTTAGTGAATAGGATGTGTGCCAATTTGCTAAGATGGATGTCACAGTAGTTTTGTTATGAATACAAGTGAAGGTTTCTTTATAACTTATAAAATGGTTTCTTTTCTTCTTGAGTTCATTCAGTTAACAACTCTTTGAGGTTGATTGCAAGGCTTATTATATATGTTGTTTGTAGGAAGGGCTGGGAGGTATGGGTCCAAATATCCTTTTGGTGAAGTGACATGTATTAATGCGGAAGATCTACCTCTACTTCATTCATCATTGGAATCTCCCTCTCCTGTTCTTCAGGTGCTTGTTAACAGTCCTTGAAAATTTTTCTAATAACTTTACTAGTCACAATAATGCAAGTGTTGATGGAGCTTTGCTTGAGAGTTTTAGCAGTTTTACTAGTGATGTAGCTTTGAGAGGGAGGGAGCACATTATGTCAAGTGGATAAATAATAATGATAGAACAACAAAAATGGAGAAATATACTAGAAATCATGCCTTGCATGCCTATGTATGTGTACATAATTAGTAACATTAATTGTGAATCGGGTAACTATTTTTGAATTAAATTACATTCTTAAATTGATTTTGATATCAATTTACGTGTACAAATTAGTTTTGAAATTTATTTTGCATGCTTTCTTTTGTTATCAATTTACATGTACACATCAGTTTTGAAACATAGTTTACTTGCATTCTTATGTTCAACTTCAATGTCTGATAATCTCTCTTAGGCTTTTTTCGCGAATAGGGAAAGCTGGTAGAAAGTTTTCCAACCATTTTTCTACCCATTTTAATGTGATTTGATATCATAGCTGCCTAATAATCCTACTTTCCTCATTATTACCTACATTTGCAATCATTTTCTCCGTCTTTTGATATAAAAATTTTATCTATTTTGTCTTTATTCACTTTATTTCTAATCGTTACCCACAAGTACATCTCATCATTCCCTCTTTTTTCCTCTACTTTTTTATAGTCTACATTTTTCCAACATCTTTTCCCCATTCCCAAATGGTTGAACTGATTTAAACCATGATATTATTTATATATCCTTAGGGTGTGTTTGGTAAGAGGGAAAATGATTGCCATTTTTAATATGATGTAACTCTTTCATTTAACAACCCTACTTTTTCCTTATTATTACCTATATTTCTAATTATTATTTCCTATCTTTTCATATACAAAGTCTATCTATTTTATCTTTATTTACTTTTAATTGTTACCTCCTCACATCACGTCTTTTCTTCTCTTTCTCTACTTTTCCAGATCCTTTATTCCTCCTTTTTTCCCATTTACCAAACAGACCCTCATCGTCCTTAGCTTGACATATTAGTTATACTTGGATTTGGTTGTGATATCAATGCTTTCCATGTCCTACTAATCTCTTCTAACAGGATTTTTCCCCCCTTTTATGCAGCGTGCTGGACTGTTTCCAACTTATGATCTCTTGTCTCTCTATTCACGGTTAAACCCAAAAATTGGTTTCCGCTATGTACTGGTGAGTATTAATTTCAATATCACATTCTGTTTGGCTGATTGTCGTTTGTTTTGATTTAAATAGTGTGATACGTTGAAACAAGTTGGAGAAGAAACTTGCAGATTTTATTTTTTCATGCGCCATACTAATGGTTTCTTTCAATACCCTCTCTCTCTAAGTTAATGCGCATGAACCTGATTAGCTCTAACCACCATTGCACAAGTTCTGCCATTTGCAGTATGAAAAAAACATGGATATAAGTTGTTATAGAGTATATGTTCATATATGAGCTAACTGACGACATTGACTAAGATAGGAATGGCCAAACCATGATCATGAGAAATGGCTTATCACGATGACAATGACATGCAGGCCTGTCATGTGTCCCACATTAGCAACCCCCTTTTTCAAATTTTTTAGTGAAAAAAGTTTCCACAGTTGGGAAATTTGTACTTCTTAAACAGGAAAACATCTAATTTGCTTGCTGTTTTGCTTAGAATACCCATACCACTCATAAACTAAAGCCAATGGGTTACTTGAAGAAGAAATAGTGCAAAAAGAAATTCCCATTCATTAAGTGCACATCATCACAGGTTGTCATATTTTCTATATTTGGATATTATAATATCTTTATATTGGTTATTTGCCTATTTTGTTCTCAAATATCTTATTCTTTTCCAGGAAGAGTTCCTAGAGCAAGCAAAATTATCTCCCAAGTATTTCATTACTGATTATGAAGAACTGTTGGTATGCTGTTTCCCTAACCTGTTTGTTAATTGCACACTTTGTGTTGCCAAGAGTAGTTCTCCTAGTTTTGCTTATCTTTTGATATGAAAAACTTAAATTGAAGTTCTATCTACAACTTCTCAATGATATCTTCCCTTCCCTTGGTGGGAAGATTTCCTTTAAGTTTTCTGTTCACTATGCCACCATTCATAGACTGACCATATTAACCAAAAACAGAAGGTTGCTGCTGTCATTGATGATTTACCTCTCCTGTTGCATGATAAATACCTGTTTTGTATAAGGTAATCTTTTTAACCTTTTGTTATCAATAATTTCATCAAAATGCCATTTCGTTCTGGTGATTTTTCTTTTCTTGTAAAGGAGCTTGAACATCTAGACACATGATGCTTCTTATAGAGATTGGTACTAGTTGGGCAGCCTGTCAATCATCTAATCTTTTATCTTTGAGAAGATGAAGGCAATTGCAAAAAAAATATAAAAGTTCATGATGATAATTTTGATGATTTGAAAAGTGTTGGTGCCCTTTATTTGTCAATATTACCTTTGACATGTATGAATGCAATTGCCAAAAACTTTAAAGTTTCTAATGCTAATTATGACCATTCTTTATCTTGTTAATCTACATGAATTATGTTCTGTTCATTTGGATGTTGTAAGCACCAGTTGTGGAAATAAGATTATCATCTAATGGTGCATTGGGCTCTATGATTAAAACACTATGGAGCATTCACAGGATTCACATGCACGTGGAGGTTGTGCTGGATAAAATCCACCTACCCACTACTTTTAAAAAGAGTTGAATATCCTATGCCTGTGTCATTTAATGCACAAACTCTTAGTTAGTTGGTTCAATTACACAAATACTGACGCAGCAGTCCACCTTGTCATGGGTTACAGCCTCCATTAAACCACAGATCATTGAGTGTCCTGTATTAATTTCTTCTTTTCCTTCTTTTTGGGTGGGGGACTTGTGTTTGGAAAATAAATTGAAAAAAAACCTGTGCATGCTTTACAAAAATCAATATAAAAATATGAAATAAGTGGTAAAATAAATCTTGAAAAGGCTATCTTAGCTCAGGGAAATATAGTTGCTCTTCTAAATCCTTTTTATCATCTTTTACCTTGTATCCTTTCTTCCCTTTTTCTCCAATGCTTAAGTAGAGCGATAGTGCAAAATTATTCATGTTTTGCGTGCAAATCACTGAATACTTTTGTTGACAATTTTAATTTTGGCAGAACAATACAATTTTGGAAAATCCCAAATTGATTGAAGACTGTTTGGATATATGAAAGGATTTCTTATGCCACATTGCATATGATGATAGATCCTATGTAAAGAATAATTTTCATCCATACTAGTTTCATTGTCATCATCAGCATTTGCTTTTTTTCTGCCTAAAATTAGCCCATGTCCTTTCACTCTTTGCTTGTCTATCTTGAATGAACTCCCTCTTAATCTGTGCAATTCTTAGTCTGCATTGATCTTATTTTGTCTTTCCTAATCGTGCATACTACTTTCACTTGATCCTCAATGCGGTAAATATTTACTATTGCATCTTTCATTTTACATCCAAGTTTAATTGAAATTTTCCATCATTCCCAAAGTTCCACCCCCCCCCTCCCCCACCCCCAACCAGTATCTCCTCTTAAAATGATATTGTTATGTGATAATACAATTTATCTTATCCATGTGTCACTATCCATGGCTTTGATGTCTTCTATGATCCCATTACACATTGCTACTAGCTAGTTTGCTGGCATTGTTAGACAACAGGAATAAATAAATAAAGAATTCACTCCTAAATTCTATTTTGTAAAATGGTTGACCGTCCTCTATGGTTGATGAGGCACTGCAAATTAAATAGTACTGAATGAGCTACTATGTAAATGAATTTGCATTACACATTCTACAAGCAACACCAGTAAAATAAGTATCTTTTATTAAAAATTTGTATCTGACGCAGCCTAGAATGTTGCAGACATCTATTTTGTTTTGTTTCTTTCTTATACCTATTTACAGTTGTAAATAACATGACAGGCACATTTTCTATGATCTAAATTTATTTAATTAAATGCCATTCTTTGTTGCATCTATGTTTCTGTCTGGGCTCAAGTCATTTATGTACATTGATTTTTTGTTCAAAATTAATTGATGGTATCATCGGTTTCCAACTTATGTAGCCCAGTTGACATGTATGATGACATTTTGGTCCAGGGACTTACACAGGTAATAAGTGTACTCTTTTCTTTCATCTTTAGTTGATCCTTCCAACAAGGAAAGAGCAACAAGTAACTTCTTATTGTGAAGCAGTTTGCTAGAAGCTATGCCAAAGGGGGCATTGTCAGACTTAAAGAAATATTTACACCAGAAAGACTGCAGGTCCCAAACTCACAAAGTGGGTTGAAGGAGCTTGAATCTGTTCATAAGGTAATATCATTAGTAATATCATCGTTGTTTTTATCTCTCAAGTGGTCAGGTTGAAATGATTTTTTTATTGGAGGAAAGATATTAGCTTACCATTCATGACTAGGTGCTTCAGATTGTTGTATATTCTGACTTCGGATTTCAAATACTGTTTCTAATATTAGGATTCTAAGAAGTATCCTGATGACATATTTAAAATCTGTACCTAATCACTGATATTATCAGTGATAGCAGAAATTTGTACTGCTTTTTGGGAAAGCATAGGCAAGCATTAGAAATGCAGGAATATCAAATATCCCTGGCTTAAGAGTTACAAATATTGTCACTGGTATCATCAATAATTTCAAGGACAAACGCCAAACCTTATAAAGGAAAGGAAAGAAAGGAAAATTCAATCTGCCAATGGATTTAATGTATAACTACCATGGCAACTCTATTTTTTCATCATTATCTATATTTCCTATCATTACTCTCCATATATTTTAACTTTATTCATTTTATAGCTGACATCTATCTATTTTGTCCTTGACATCTATCTATATTGCTGACATCATCTTCATTCCTTTCCAATCCTTTTCATCAAAGTAACAAACCCTCATAAAGGGTGAAGTTGGTAATGTGGCAAAGTGGTTTACCTTCTTTTCCCATCCCCTTTTAGTTGATGTGATATGTAACTACTATAACAATCCTGCTATTTTTTCTTATTATTATATATATTTTTAATCATTTTCCCTATCTTTTTATTTAAAAAGTCTATTTATTTAATTTTTATTCAGTTTATTTTCAATCATTACTCTATCCTGCCACATCATTTGCTCATTTTCCTTTACTTTTTAAGATTTTACTTTTTCCTTCTCCTTTCCACCTCTTTTCTCAATTCCCAAACGGACCCAATGTCTTTCTCCCTCTTTTTCTGTTTATTCTGAGGAGTGGATTGATTGCTGGCTTTCCCAGACAACCTTTACATTTCTATGGTTATTGGTTTCCTTCGTCACGTTTACATGTCATTAAAGTTGGGGAAAAACAGCATGCTTGACTGAGATGGCTAAAGAATTGAACCTGTTAGTACTGAGTCCAGTCCATCTCCCACCAATGCACCCTGGCACAGCATAGACACCTTTTTTTTTCAAAAAAAAAGGAAAGAAAAACAAAAAAGATCAATATCTCAAATCACAAGCTCCTTGTGATGTCAAAAAATGCTACTATGGAAACAGATCACAAACAAGGGATGGTGAAAACTAAAAGGCACAAAGGATCAAGAATTGCTGTGCCTTAGCAAAGGAGTTAAGTGCACCCCACTTTTCTAATTTTTATACATATACAATGGATGGACTACCAGACTCTAATTTTCACTCAATGGAAATTCCAATTTCACCAGTAAAATAACTACAAAACAGCAATCTAGGCAGAAGATGATTTGCAAAATTAATGTTTTTTCTCCTATTGAAGGATATATCACTTCCCTGAGATCATTTAAAAAACATTTATCAAAGAGACATATACAAATGTCACCTAATGAAATTCTAGAGACGTAAAGAGACAGATACAAATTCGAATGTAATAAATTACAACCTTTCTATATATAAATGCGCTGCACATTATGTTGTCAGAGTTTTAGCTGATTTATGTTTTAAAATTGATAAAATGCAACTTCAAAACACTAGAAAAAGGAATGCAGTACAAGTGAACACACCTGCTCTTTGTCTTAAAATATCCATTTCAAAAGGATCTATAGCAATTCAATAAAATGTCAGTAGGTTACATATAAACCAAACATCATTGAAAAAAAATTGATTGATTTTGAAATTATTTGAAATAGAAAATTTGGAAGGCAAAAAGATTGTGGAATTATAAGTTGACCATAAAAATCCTTTTTATGCATTTAAAAATCTCAATTGCAAACGGACTTGGTAAAACATACTATCACGTCTACTAGAAATGGTCAATATTGTATTGATATTCATAATATGCATGTGTGTGGATGTGTATTCATAATATGTATATGTGCGTGTGTGAATGAATGAATGAATGAAAGCTATTTGGGATAAAGCAAGCACTGAGCAAAACCACTCTGTTTGCTTGAGCCCTATTTCTCTATTAATGTCTTTCCCAGTCAGTCACTGTTATCCAAAACGATATTAATTTCCTGCCAGTTGCATTATCATGTGTATAAGTCCCTACCTCAGGGGGATGATATGCACCATTATACAAACATTTTCGTCCCAAAGAAAGGTATCCAATTTTGTTGGATTGATGCTTTACAATGCTGATTTCATCAAGCTTACTCATTGTTGGTCTTCTGAAAGGTATAAGAATTTCTTATGAACATCCAAGTGCTTTGAATTTTTGTTATGTTGCCAATTTTCTATCTGAGGGTGGTGATTCATTTCCCTACTTCTGTTCTGCTGTTACATTAATAAAGGTCTTGGAACTCTATGTTTGGTTGAGCTATCGAATGGAGGATTCTTTTCCAGATCGTGAGCTTGCTTCTTCTCAGAAGGCACTGTGCAGCCTGTGAGTTGCAAAACTGACTCCCTGGCTATGTTTATATTTCCATGATTCTTGTTGATTGACCTTCCATGCTCATGCCAGATTGATTGAAGAATTCTTGGAAAGGCTGGGATGGCAGAAGCCCAGGCTGCAGAAATTGTCTTGTCATTCAAGTAAGCACGCTGTGCTGAATCAAGTGCTGGAGTAATACATGTGAGATTCTCCTTTGAGCATCCTCAGTATTGTAAAGTGGCTCAAAATTTAATAAGCTTCTCCATTTTTGAGACCAAGTCCTTCTCTGTTTTTGTATGAAGTTACCTTTTATCTCCCTGATAAATTGCAGGATCCATGGCTGTAGACATCACACCATATGAAGGTCATCAGTTCCTGGGAGCAGAGCCAATATATCAGTAACCTTTGCCTGTTGTGAACCACCAGGAATCAAATGCTCCTAAAATTTCTTTTGAGGAGCTTTAAAGCAATAATGAAGGGAGGGATAACAATTGCATAGTGGTTGGGAAATATTAGGAGTGTGGTTCGTTCAAAGGATAATGCAACAGGACATTGGCTCAAATGGAAAATCCTTTGTCATTTATTTATATGTATTATACTCAACTGTAGTGTTATGTATATTTGTATATTATATTCCATTCATATCCATAAGCATTTTGATCCAATAGAGATTGGTGATCCACCAGCTTTTGAGAATTATGATTAGATACCCTAATCCCCTCTTGATTTGTCTTGCCTGGCGATTGAAAGCTAGAAACAACTATCTTATTCTTCACATACTGCCTTACACCGTCTATGCTTGAGACATGATTACGATTTTGCCACCTCCCCTTTACTAACAATGGCTTCTTGTTGCTTCTCTTTTATTTATACAAATGCAGTGCAGAGCCTTGTTCATTAGTTTGGATAACCGAGCAAGGTCCTTAAAAACAGCAGTGACTTTACATTGTGGGGAAGTTTTGTAGTTGTAATGCAAGTGTTAACACCAAGTTGGGAATCTGCTGCTGCTGCAGGGGAATCTTATCATCACTCTGCATTTCTACTGCTAAAACTGAACTTTGGGGCTCCTGTAAAATGCATATAAGAGAGAAGGAAGATGCTGAAGATTGTGGCATGCAGGGAAAAACGAAAAGATCCTTCTCCTTTCTAGTCTCGTTGGGGTGTGGTGTAATTGGTATTTAATAAAACTTGACGTTTTGAAGATTTCGTCCTTATTCTCTACCATCTGCTTTAGTCGAACTTGACAAGCCAAATAGCTGCTTCCCATTTGGGTGAGGATCCAACATTTTTTTCTTTTAAAGTTATACCCACTTCAAAACTGAATGTCACTTGCTGTATCTGAGGGTTCTAGTGAGCCTCACTTGGGCCATCGTGATGGATTTACCAAGGAGAAGGGAAGGAAAAACACTGAACATCAACACTTCCATTACCATGATCATTGTTTGGCAGAGCTTCCAGGCAGTCTTTTGACTCATTCTGATTTTCATACATGCATTTACCCCTTGTGGCAGGCACAAAGATTTCCTACTTGTATATCAAACGTTGACTTCGACTAGATCAATGCACTTCTCCAAGTGAGCCCCCAGGGTGTAGCATGTTGGTAGCGGCAGGGAGACAATAGCTAGTTTCACGGCAGAGTTAGGCCACAAACTAGTGGCAAGTTGCATGGTACGTTTTTCTCTAGGCCACAAATACGAAAGAGGAATGTATGTTGTAAGTGGTCATTTTCTCTTTTTCAAAGAGAAATGTAAGAAAGTCTGTAAATGGGGAAAGATATAATAGTATGAGCAGTGTGGAAAATATAGCAACACTTGTAGAATTGAAATAAAACAATATGATAATTATAACAAGGAAAGATAAGAAGTAAAAGTGCAGTCTCTTTTCTAACATGTAAAATATCATTATAGAAAAAATTAGATACAAAATTCAAAAATTTACGACAATGTTCAAATAAATATAAAAAAGATGTTTAGCTTTTTAGATTGATGAAAGGGAATGAAATCAAATTTACGTAAATTTTCTTTGAATCTCTCCATTTGGCCACATCTTTATGTTTTGATCGATCTAATCAACCATTATTCTTGTCTGTATCTGCTTCTCTATGATCCTTTAAAGTATTTAAATTGGAAAGTTTTTTGGATCATAGCAACAGAATCTTCTTAAGAGTGCTATGATTCGAACTTTTTGGTTATTGCTTAGTTGAATATTTAATAAAGATAACTTTTAGAATTATAATTAAGTGCATAATAATAAGGGGCATTTGTACATATACTTATGTTTTTGAAATATTAACAAAATTACCCATGTTTAACCAAATTTTTTTTGAAAATGCCAAAATAATCCGTTTTAAAAGGGTGTTTTCAATACAACTATATTTGATGGGTGCTTTCAGAGGATAATTATTTTTTTCCATCTAAGCTATCTATTAATTTAGAAACTAACTATTTTTGGCATTTTTAAAAATATTTTAATAAAAAAGCAAGTATTTTTTTATAAATATTTTAAAAACATTAGTAAAACTGCGAATACAGCAAAAAGGTGTAATTATAATGCAAATGCCCCATTTTAGCAGAGAGAGAGAGAGAGAGAATGCAGTGCGAGCGAGCGCTTGAGACAGAGGAGCGGGAAGGTGGGTGAGTGGTGAGAAGAGGTGCTGTTGGTTGTGGCTGCTTAGAAGAAAGAAGACAGGTGGGGGGCACAAGGGAAGTTGAATTCGCCAACCTCTTCTTCTTCTTCTATTCTTGGAACTCTTAAGCAGTGAGGATTCTTTTTCAATCGCAAGCTAGCAATTGAAATTTCTCCAAGGCTGGGTGCTGCTGCTATTTCATTTTCATTCAACCGGTGCACTCCCACACCGCCAGGAACGAGCAAAACTCGTATTTCAAAATAAATGAAATTCAAATACAAACGACCCCTTTGGAAAACGGCGTTGCATTGCGTATTGGATTTTTCACTTTCAATAACCCCTCCATGACATGATATGCATCTTTACTTCAATGCCGTAATATTAATTTCTGTTTTCTACTGTTACTTGAAAGCGTGGTTTTGGGGGCTGTAGGGGTATCTCTACTATGGCGGGGGAGGGCCAGGCGGAGCCCTACAATCTATCATCTGATGATTCCTCCGCGTCTAATATGGAAGAAGATGATACGACTAGTCCCATGGAGACAGGCGATAAAAATGGTGTTTTTAGATCAGTGGAAGATCTTTTCTCTGGAGGTATTTTTTTACTGGTCATTTCTTTTTCCTTTTCCATCTTTTTTTTTTCAGTTAACTTGCTTTAATTTTTCACCATCAAAGGTATAGTTTCATCATGTTTTTTATGCATTTTCCATTTAAGCTATGGTTATTGGGCTTTTATGTAAATTAGTCGCGTGTTTTCTTGTTATTGTGGCATCCCTGTGTTGCACATGGGACCAGCTGTTGGGTTGTTTCAACTTTCGATGCTTGAATCATGCAAAGCATTTCATTTTGTGTATTTAAAAATATGTCGGTCGAGGATGATCAATGATCAAATTGAATTAATCTGAATCATGCAAGGCATTTCATTGTGTGTTTGTGTGTGCCCGGGTGGGTGGGTGTGTTTTATGGAAAATCTGGGTGTGTGTGGGTGTGTGTGGGTGTGGGTGTTTTATGGAAAATCTGCAAATGAAGTATCCCAAAATTATCTTCTAGCATTATAAGAAGGAGAAGACTAGCCAAAGTACATGTCAGGTGGGAGGGGAACAGCCTTGCTTGCTTGGGGTATTTGGGGCATGTGTTTGTATTGAAATGATGTGGATGAGGTTTGGCAGATCCAAAAGCAATTAAATCTTGGAATCCTAGGGGACAGGCATGCAGCAAACAGAAGGATGTGATTTCACTGTTCTTAAGCAT
>JAYJMB010083766.1:7740-18269 GCA_036873735.1 Pouteria campechiana | reverse complement strand
TTCTTAAGCATCACCAGTTGAATTTCTTGCTCCATTTTTTGCTACAAATTCCAGATGACTAACTACTGTGCAGCCTGTCGTTATGTATTTTCTGCTGTCTGAGCACCCAATTCATTTTTTGGGCTTTTCAATGGGTTCAGTAGTGTTCACTTTCTTCTAAATGTTGCATCGCATTTTCAGGATTTTAGCTGGAGACTGGAGAGCAGTGAGTATACCAAGTTGGAGATAATAATCTTGTTGAAGCAGTAAATATGTTTGGTAGAAAAGCAACTAGAGCAAGCTGGAGGTTATAAAAATTAAATCTTCTTCAAGTTTAAAACAGTCTCATTTTGCTCCCATGACTATTGCTTTACATGATTAGTCTCGTTTGCCTGTTTTGTTCGTGGAGATATTGGACTATTGGATACCAATTATCATTGGTAATCTTGTTGAAGCTGAACTTGAATGTAGTTTTACAATGCAGCTTAGTGTAGCTCAGTTTTGTGGACTGCTTGGTGCCAAAGTGTTGCATCTGCATTTCAGGTTGTAGTTGCAATATTGGCGTATTCTGTTTGTTCATTTTGCTTGTTATGTGAAGATCATGGTGGTTGATTCTTTGGCTACATAGGAATTTACAGTTTGGCTAAATTAAGCACATAAAAAAGTGTCCTATCTTGTAACATTAGATTAATTTAAATCAATCTAAAACTTGGAAGATCCCTGTTGACATGGGGGATTACATGGTGATTCCTGACTTCAGTGTAGACTTTATTAGTGAATTCAATTGTTAGGCTGAAGCCATGCATAAGATACACTTTGTCATCATATTTTAAAAAGTACATGAAAGAGCCAAAAGGGCGACCATATGAAGGGAATAGTTGAAGTCAATGACCTTTTTCCCTCTTAAATTTATCTTAAACATTAGACCATCTGGTTTACCATTATGCTTAAACTTTAGGCCAGTGCTGGAAGGTTATTTAACTAGTCTTATGATCAGCTTGCATTGGAAGTGGGGACTCTACCTCAAAAGTTCACATCGGCTGTGTTGTTGACCATCTTGCGGGAAAACCCTTTTTTGCTTTATAACACAACTTTTCCCAGGTCCAAGTCATCAACTATTTTTCCTATGCTTGCATATGGTTGGCTTTTTCTTTCTTTCAATATTTTTTGTTCGCTTTTTTTTTTCACTCTGTTAATGTAGGGGCTTCATTTAAATGCAACTTGTGATGTAATGTTGCTCATTTGAACAGATGCATTGATCAGACGGGCAATGATGTATCAGGAATACATGAAACAAATTCTGATACCCAATCTAAGGGGCTCCGTCATTCCATTTAGGACGTGGCAAGGATTAGCTAAATCATTGAAGAAACTTTATGGACAGCCCTTGCATTACCTCACAAATGTCCGCTTGAAGCAATGGGACCGGGCAAGGCTTGGGTCAAAGGATGAACATCAGCCATTGGATACCATCATTCATCCTTTGAAGGCCGAAGCAACCATCTGGCTCATGGAGGAAGTTCACAGACTGACATCTTCACATCACCATCTAGCTGAGCTTTGGGCTTCAGATTCCATTTACTGCGCCTCCATTGATCCAATCTTCCCCAATTTGGGGAACCCATGATCTAAACTTTCTTAGTTTGACGTTTGGGAGATGGTCGGTTTGCAGCCAAATTCACATATTAGGCAGGCGTCCAGAACATCCAAGAAACCTATCAGGCTGGCCTCATTGGATCAGTGCTATCATGATTTTTTGCTCTGGAAGGTCAGTGCAGCCATGAAGTGGCCATGCATGTATTATTGGTTTAGACTACTGCTGACTACACATCACAGCTCATCACTCTTTTTGTGTTGAGAGTCAATGTCGGACATGACTAGAGGGGCTTATTTAATGGATTTGGTCATTTTCCACTCGCCATAAGCTACTACGGAAAGATCCAGCCTTTCATTCGGTAAAGGCATTGGGTCAGAGTACTCCCTCTGGTTGGTCACGAGATTAGTTTTGGATTGAATGAGTTTTGGTTGCCAACCTAAATTTTTAATCCTGGTTTCATTTCTCACGATAAGAAAGAAATGACCAACGGACGCCACTAATTTTGTGAGCTTTCATGATTCGTGGGAATTGGTGAGGACGTTTTTCAATAGGAATTCAATGAGATGTTCTTTTTTATTTTTTTTCCCTCAATCGATGTAAGGGACAACTGCTGTGTGACATCTTCCAGTTACTACTTTGGATCTAAATTACCAAAAGTTTTGCATATAGTCATGAAGAGGTTTAGGAGAGGTGCAAAGCTATAGGAGAGAGAAATAAGCGGAAATACAGGCTCATAGGAAGCACCGGAGGGGTAGAAGGTAAGCTCATGTACCATGCTGTTTACGGATAATTTAGCAAAGTAATGTATTTGGCAGGCTGTTGCAGTGGAAGATATGATAAGTTCCGGTTTTTATCTTTGGCATATTTAAATATCTAATACCTGTTCGACTTCCATCTTGACCCTCCCGAAATTTTAGTTTTACCGAACTAAATAATCACCCCCCTTTCATTTCTTGGATTTCATTATTTATACAAGTTGGCTGAACCTTTACAACCTTAACCACCCATGGCCCCAACCCTCGTTACAAGCCCTAACCCCAAGTCACAGAGAACACTCCTAACAGCGTTTTCCTACTGTGTTGCGGATGCCATCCAATTTGTAGATCAAAGATGGTTGGCTTGGAGATGGATTTATTCTTCATCTCAGCCCGCAGCATGGAAATTCTTGGGATTTTAAATGGTAATGCTGTACCCATCCAGCTACTGCTGATTTCAGTGACTGTTGATTCTCTTCGGGTTCTTGTAGCAGAGCAGTTGTCTAATCTCCATCAACATCTAACCTTACCAGTAATCCTTGCAAGAACACAGCCCTTCCTGAAAACGGTGGAAACGACTGTTGTCTCGAATCACCAACTCTCGGTCATAGACTCTTGAAACCAATTTTGCAAAGGTATGACAGTCAGAGCACATGCGGAGGTTCTTCATCACACGGATTGGTAAACCACACTTGGTGCTGATGAGCCCAAATGCCATGGCTACCTTCTCACTATGCCGACCAAGCAAGTGTTCTTTTTCTGCTTCGTCGACGTCTAGCAACACATTACCTAAATCAGGCACATGACCTGCATGCTTAAGCTTACCATTGATCTCATCAAGCATTCTAGCAATCTGCATCATTTGCGGGTGCGATTCATCCCCAGATGTGAACTCATGGATCACTCCATTTACCTCAATAGAGCTTGATCCTGGGAGCTTCTGCACCCCATTTTCCTTCAATTGCATCCTCACCCTTGAAACTTCTGACCATTTCCCTGCAGAAGCAAAAATATTGGAAGCGAGCACATGCAATCCTGATCGGTTGGGAGCTGATTCCATCACTTTCTTGGCCACATGATCGGCCAATTTAACATCATTGTGCATCCGGCATGCAGCTAATAGAGCCCCCCAAATGATGCTGTTAGGGTCCATCGGCATGCTCTCGATAAGCATCCGTGCTTCCCCCAGCAACCCTGCACGACCAAGGAGATCAACCATGCAACCATAGTGGACAATCTGTGGATGAATGTCATAGTCTTTGGTCATTGATTGAAAAAGCCGACGGCCATCTTCAACCAACCCACAATGGCTGCATGCAGTTAGCACTGCCACAAATGCAACAACATCAGGTTTCACCCCATGCTGGATCATCTCGTCAAAAAGTTGCAAGGCACGTTTACCATTCCCTTCCATCGCCATAGCTCCAATGGCTGCGGTCCAAGCAGAGACATCCTTTTCAGGCATTTGCCAGAAGACTTGCATTGAACTTCTAGGATCTCCGCACCTAGCATACATGTCGACTAAAGCTGTGCCCAGGCGAATGTCACCGGGGATTTTGTGCTTGTCTATATAGGCATGGATCCATTTAGCAAGATCAAGTGCACCCAAATACCCACATGCTGATGCAACACTCACCATGGTCACCCTATCTGCCACTACACCGGAACCATGCATTTCTCGAAGGAGCACGATTGCTTCATGAAACTGATTCTCCTGCAACAAAGCACCAATCATGGTATTCCAAGACACAATGTCCTTCTTAGGCATCAAATCAAAAGTGTTCTTTGCTGATTCCAAATTGGTGTTCCTAATAAAGCCGGCGATCATTGTGTTCCATGAGACAATGCTCTTATTCAGCATTATGTCAAAAATTTTGCATGCCATATCTGGGATGCCACATTTCATATACATGTCAATGATCGAATTGATCACGGTGTCCCAGCCATCCATAGCATTCCGCAGGATATACCCATGGCATTGTCTTCCAGATTCCAGCTCGCCCAACTGCGAACATGCGGAAATTGCCCCAACCATTGTAACCCTATCAGGCCTACAACCCATTTGCAACATTTCACTGAAGACCAAAAGGGCCTTTTCTGCAAAACCCAGGCGGACATAGTTTGACAGCATGGTGTTATAAAAAACTAGATTTCTATCATTACACTCCTTAAAGAGCCGCTCAGCCCTCTCTGTTGCCCCACATTTCATGTACAAGTCAACGAGAGTATTCACCAAAACTGCATTCAGCTCAATTCCAGATTCTCCAAGGAAAGCGCAGACCCGCTCACCCATTTCAAGGTCCTGCAGTTTTGCACAGGCAGAGATGACACAAGCCATCGTAACTGAATTGGGTCGTGTTCTCTCTGCTTTCACCATCTCCCAAAACAAAGAAACAGCCTCTTTAGGACAGTCCCTGTGGGCATAGCCACAGATCAAGCTTGTCCACGAGACGACATTTGGCTCGAGCATTCCATCAAAAACCTTCCTTGCAGCCTCCATCGCCCCGCATTCAGCATAGAAATGGATCAAAGAATTCTGTATATAAGCATCAGCCCCAAGCCCCATTTTGCTGAGGGAGGCATGGATTTGAACTCCCTCAGACAGCGCTACAAGCTTGGCACAGGCGCTGATGAGGAAAGGGAAGGTGAAACGGTCAGGCTCGACACCTCCTTCCACCATCTGGAGATAGAGAGAAATGGCTTCTCGGCCAATGCCTGCGGAAGCATAGCCTCTGATAAATGAGTTCCAGGTGAAAAGACTGGCTTCTTTCTCTTCTTGGAGGAAGAATTGGAAGGCTTGCCTGGCATAGTTCAAGCTCTGAGGGGTAGCCATTTGAGCACAGGCGGTGATGAATTTGGTGGTTGTAGCGGGGCCCATCTTCATCTGTTGTGCATGAATCTGTTTCAATTCTAGCATGCTTCCGCATGTTTGGACTGTTAGGACGGCAGGTGGTGGTGGTGCTGCTGCAGAACGATGATGATGATGGTAGTGACAGTCTTCAATGGCTTCGAATGAGGGCTGCTGCTGTGCTAGTGCTGGTGAAGAGAGAAGAGCCGAAGCCATTTATGGTTTAAATTCTCTTCTATCCTTGATTCGTTGCTGCCAGCCTCAGACAGATATCTACGTCGAAGCCGCCTTAAGCCCCAGTAAGGTTAGCAAAAGAGGTGAGAATGAAAAATGACGGTATATATCCAAGGATATTTATCGGATAGGGAAGAATTCCTTTAGCAAGCGCATAGCTGAAAGCACAGCTCTCACCCTCGGTATTTTTTTTAAAAATCTAAGCTACGCAGCCTACGCTAGTCCTTCTTTCTGATTTAATCCTCTAAAAAACCCAAGTTCAATAATTGAATTCATATATAAGCCAAGTTAATAATTATCGAAGGATAGAATCTAAACAATTAATGTATATAGACTCTCTTTCATATATTATTATTATTATTTATATTCTTAATCAAATTTATAAAGCATGTGTAACACATTAATTTTTTTATATGTTTTTATGTATACCAACGAACGATTATGCAAGCCATACTTTTGTGTTATGATCCCACAATCGTGAGCACACAAAACCAAGCATTTCCATCTTTTTATTTATTTATTTATTTACTGCTCGTCAGATCATTTAATTTGGAATAGAAGGAAATAAAAGAATTTTACGAATTGTCTAAACTTCATAAACATCGGCTCACATCACCATTCAGTATACCCTGATATGTATTTGGCTACTTAAGATTGTCTAAACTTGACTTTTGAGGAACGGAAAGAGGAGAAAAGGATGAAGAATTGACTGTTTCTGTTTTATTGGTATTTACAGCTTTAGACATTTTATTCACTGAGCCATGCCATAGATGTCGTTTACAACAGATTCCTTGCATAAAACATTGGATATTGCACGTATAGTATTCGGAGTGGTCCTACAGCAGCCTCCTACCATGGAAGCCCCAGCATCGCGCCATTTGCTCACGTAAGAAACAAAATCTTCATCGGGTACCCCTGTAGATGGCTGCCGCCAGAAAGTGGAGAAAACAAGGTCTCAGTAAATGATCCCTTCAGCAAGGCTGCAAGGGGAGAAGTTCAAGGATTCTGTAAACGCTGTCTCAGTAGAAATGATCTTTATTGCATTTTCGCCTTGTTTCAGACGTATGGCAAGTATTTGAGAAGTAATACTAAAGTGAGCGTGTTTGGGCAGCACACTGTATCTTTATACAATGTCACACACTCCTTGACTGAGATTACCAATTCCTAGATCTTTGGTGCAACCGGAAGCAACCTCAAAGTTCTCATTCCATCATGTTAGCATTTCAACTTAATCTCAGATCTAATCTGAGATTGCATGTGCACCGGGCAGCAGCTGGCCATTAGCACCAATAGTGGACTGAGAGATGAACTTTGACTATAGAAATATGGAATAAGGCTAAATTTGGATTCTCCATTAAATTAAATCTGCACTTTTAGCTTGAAAGTAGTAATGAAATAATCAATTAGGATTCAAACTGACTGGGTAAGATTCAAGATGCAATCATATCATGTTCAAGCTGGTCTTGGAGGTGCATCTGCAACCTCAGGGCTGATTTCGATACTCATAATCCATATTATCAGAAAGCACAAATTCAATTCATGTGGAAAATCAAACATACATCAACAAGGAAAGATAGATTCTTATCTGAACAATGGAGATGAAGAGTTGGGGCTAGAATCAATATATAGATAGGAAGGAAAGCAAATCCAGTAACTCATGGATTTCATATACCCTTTCAGCCATTTGAAGCCATGGCAATAACATGGTCTGTCTTTGTTGGAAAATATTGTCACACATAGTTGCAAATAGCAAGCATTGAATACATCCATGAGTCTTAACAACTGTAGAAATTTTAATCTGATTTGGTATTTTTTGAAACTTCCAATGTTTAGTCTTTGAACCCACTGCTACTGTAGTCGAGTAACAACAGTTCTTTGGAATGATCATGAATGGACCGATATCATTTGCACAGAAATCAGTATCATTTTGATAAAAGATGGCCCTCCAAAATTGATTCAATGGCAATGCAAACATGAATGAGTGGGTAGTCATTTTTTCAAGAAACTTTTCAAGGACCATTATGATAGAATAACACACTCTAGGAATGCCTTTTTTGCAATGGGTAATACCAATCCAACCAAACAAACGCATAATAAATATCCATTGCCATCCAGAAAGGTTTATAACCCACAAAAAATAGCCAGAAAAGAAGATAAGTGAATGTCATACATGAACAAGTTACAAAGAAAAATGAACAAAAGGCTGAACAGTAGGGTGGAGTTTGCCTAAGAATAGTGCACTGATGCTAAGTGGGGAGATACGCTCATATGCAATGACAAGTCTTCATCCTAAAAATCCTACCTAAAAGGGCGAAAAAAGGACAGAATAAGAATAATTGTATAAAGATTCATGTGACATTGTTTTCTCTAACCAAGACTGCCATACGATCCTGGTCTTCATCTCCCAAGAAAAAAATTTAACTTGGTCCATTTAACATGTAGGATGAGGCTGTTCAAGTGATTTATGAATATCAGGCTTTTCAATACTATGTGACTGAAACTAGACCCTAGGCAGCCTAAATCCTATGCAGCTCGCCAAAATAGCGTATGTAGCAGTAGCATAAGCCAGAAAACTAAGTAGCAGAAACTACCAAGGCAATGTGCTATGTAGCTTATACATTTCTAGGCAGCCTAAATCCTATGCAGCTCGCCAAAATAGCTTATGTAGCAGTAGCATAAGCCCAGAAACCCAAAATAGCTTATGTAGCAGTAGCATAAGCCAAGAAACCCAAAATAGCTTATGTAGCAGTAGCATAAGCCAGAAAACCCAAAATAGCTTATGTAGCAGTAGCATAAGCCAGAAAACTAAGTAGCAGAAACTACCAAGGCAATGTGCTATGTAGCTTATACATTATTTTTGTAATCAAAGCATCAAAATTTGTTTCAGTTTACAACAATTTGTAGGTTTTCAATGGTTTTTAGCATTTCTACTTTCACTAAAATTTATTAGTATTATTGAAATACCAAAGTGAAAGAACATAGCAATAGCACTAAAATATGTTACATAAGTTGTAAAAACAACAGTGTTTTGTGTTTCGGGGTTCGCAATCCAAATTGTGTTCGGTTACATCTTGGATTGCTATTTCTAGCAACCCAAAATTCAGGCTTTATCACATTATATTACAGTTTACACAAATTCATGTATAGAAAGTATAATATAGATATTAGGCCAGTAAAATTTAAAATAACGAACAGCTATTATTTAATGGTAATTTTTAAAATCAATCATCCGGATCTCTATGGAATGAATTAGAGCAACATCATGATCCTATGCCTAGTGCACTGTACATTGAAGGAAATAGTGAAACATGTCCTTCACATAACAAAAAGCAAAGCACCCATAATCCAGGTAGCCTTTGGAAAAACAGTTGTGTCTTGTTTATAATTCTTGGTTTTGTATGTTGTATGCAATCCAACATTTTAAAATCAAGCGAGGACCAAGTTAACCAGAACCAGTCCCAGGAAAATCTCGTAGAGGCCTAAAGCCTGTCTTTGAAAGGGTGCGGGGAACAAATGAACTAACTTGAAACACAGGTCCAACCAGTTCAACCACTAAACAATTGAACCAGTTCAAGTATTCATCATCAAAAATCAAAGAACAAGTTCATCTGCCACTTCACAGATAGCGTTGCGTTCTTGTTCAAGGGTCTGAACCTTCACATCTGTACTGTTTCCTAAAATACCACTTTATCAATCTTGTTCTTAATTATGTTCTTAGAAGCATCTCTACTGCAGATTCCGTACATTGAATCATGCACAGTTCAGAGTCTTCAGATCAGAAAGAACCAAAACTACGAAACACAGTGTCGATTGGTTGAATTCATGGTTGAGTTTTTAAATAACAGTGAAATCACACAAAATATCATGAAAGATGCCAAATGATTAAACTTGTAAATTCAAACAAGTAATAAAAACTACAACATCCAGAATAATTCAGAAGATTGAAGACTCACCACCCACTCCTTTTTATCTCCATCATATGTCTCCCCACTATTTGGATATATAACTATTGGTTTGTCTGTGACCTGCAAAATCGATATGCTGAAGGTAAGGGAAGTTTCAATTCATCTCAGGAATCAAAGAAATTATCCAGATCATGAGAATATTATACAAATTAAAACAAATTAAAATTTGGCAACTGCAAATTCAATCAAAAAGCCTAGATATTAATCCACTTATCAACTATACTTTGTTCACTCGAATAGCAGAGTCATGACTATTCTTGAATTCATTTCACAATATCAAGGTACAAGGCATAAAAAGCTTATGGCAAAGTGATAATTCCAATAGCTAACAAGGAAAAACTTTGCTGGGTGCGTCAACAAAATATAAATCAAAACCCAATGTCATATTCTAGTAAAATGAGGGGTACTGCACATTATGGAAGATCCTTTTGTCTTCTATGCTTTAAATCATTTTCATATCACTTCATCTTTCCTTCTGGAAACCCCTGTGATCTTTGAGCAAGTGAAAGCATATTTCAGGAGATGATTTTTATCCAAATTTACCAGGGGCATATCTCACAGAAGAGAAGGCACAGGCTCTCAAAAGCACTACTCCCAAGACACATTTTGTACATACTCATGATTTATCCAAAAATACACGTCCTGTATTTTTCTTCTGCAACTCCACAGAAAAGCAAGAAACTTATTCCACCATTGCTATAGATGTGTACCATGCAATCACTGCTATAGATGAGTAGTCTGCCACAAACTACTCTGGAACTTTGTTTTCGCAAATTCATTGAATTTGTTCAGCATGAAATAGAACTCTCCATTGTACAAGGAGCGAAAAGAGAAAAGAAATGAAAAATAAAACTATCATTGACAGTGAAAACCATTTGACCATCAAATAAATCAATTGGAGATTCAGTTAAATCAGAATATATAATTAGGAATTCATTATTTGATTTTGTTAACTCATTTCAATTGTGTAGAAAAAAGCTTTTGGTACCACTTTATGCTCTACATAGACAGGAAAATGGGCCAACAAGACTCATTAACCACCAAAGATTATTCTGTTATGAAGATAGCATCCACCAAAGGTTCCATTATAACATTCTGGGAGAGACCTTCTCCTTCATCTTCTTCTTCTTCTTCTTCTTCTTCTTCTTCTT
>JAYJMB010083755.1:0-12762 GCA_036873735.1 Pouteria campechiana | reverse complement strand
TCAAGGATTAATTTAATTTATTATGATAATTTTAAATATAAAAATATCTTTATAAAATGCCTACAAGTACATATAAGGAAAAATAAAAGAAATCAATGGTTTATTGATGTTCTTATATTATGAATTCTTTTATTCATCTAATAATAAAATGTATTTAATAAAATTAAATTATTTATAATGCTATGTAGTTATTTGGATTTCAAAATAAGTTAACGATGAATATATAAAATATTATCAATGATTCCAAATAAATAAAATAATCACGTAGTTATTTTTATTGTTAAAATAATTGTTGTATCCCAAGGACTCACATCATATCATACTTAAATATAAATTTTATTATTATAAAAATACAAAATTATTTTTTCTGCGAGGGGTCAGATAACAATTTTAGTAGTAGACCATTCATTTTTATTGATATTATTTTATGTGCTCTATTTAGATATTTTATATGAATTAATTTTTATATTAAGAAAATGAATAATATTTAATATGGTTCTCTCTGGTGCTAGGCTAAGCACCAGAGGATCCGCATCGGCGTAGAATATCCAACAACGGAAAGAGGGTAGAGCCCCCGAGATCGACAATCATTGGGAACCACGTGAGCAAGTCTCTCATGCAACCGCTGTATCTCTGTTACATCAAAAAATTAAAACAATCATAATATACCACGTCAAAGAATGAAAAAATTAATGTCGCTTTAAAATGATTGAAATTAGGAAAGAAAATTGTTAAATTTAACATTAATAATATTGGATATTAAGATTAAAAAAATTAAAAATGCAGTAATAATGGAAATAAATAAATTAAATTAAAATCAGCACCAAAAAAAATGAAAAATATTTTCTTTCCCTTTCAACTGGGGCAACAGATGAGGCTGAGAAGGTATCGAGCACTTTACAGGCGTCCTTGGATGACTGTTAACCTCACACGTAATGAAAACCGACAGCTGACAATGCCCGAAATTACAGGCATATTGATGGGTATACATATGGCTAAGCTTGATATGATTAAGTTGATATTTTAACGTTGATGTTGGACTCAACAGCCTTTGTATATTCATCATGTACGGCTGAATGTCTTCCAGCACAACCAAGGTGAGCCCTCCCACCATGTATGATTTGATTTGCGTTTTGTCCATACCATCCATGCTTTTCAGTTTGGCCGCCTTTAATGTCAAAAGCAATTGTTTCTTTAGATAAAGAGGGTGGGCACAATTCATAATCCATGGTCCATCTTTCTCTCAGTGCTAGTCATTTTCTCCTTCTGCCCACAAAATTTCGTGCGCGGTCCAACCACAGATGATGTTAAGATGTTTGAGGGCATTCGATACTCTGGCTGCCTAAGCCTCTTGCTACACGCAAACTTACGTGAATTTTGAAGACGTCCAGAGCTTATAAGTTAGAATTCCAAATCCCATTGGTTGAACAATCTCAATTGAGTAGCAGTGGACGTTAGTTCTCAAGTAGGGCAATTTGTATATATGGATGAATTTTCACTCATTCTAACCATCAAATAAATGAAAACAAAACAATCTAAGCATGACTAGGAGTGTTCATTTTTTATGAACTCATTGTATGCAGCATAAGTATTTATCATTAATTTTTTGCTGTCGGTGTATCATCTGTGACAGCAACTAGTGTATAATCTGTAGAAGCAGCCAGCATATCAAGCAGTTGTTTTTGTTTATTAAAAAGCTCCTGCTTCGCCTTTGCATTTGGAATCATGAGTGGTCCTCCTAGTGTGGTGAAGCACGTGTTGCGTGGATAAAGAACTAAGCCACTACTACAAAGATCAATAATTTGTTTGCAACAACAATGAACCGGTTTTATAAGAAATGCACCGTTACTGATTGAATGAGGTGGGTTAATTCAGTTCAACAGCTAACTTAATTAAACCGCATTTAAATTGGTCAATTAAAATTAAAATATTATATTAATCTTTTCTTTAAATGGTTAATTTAATAGGTTTAGATTTTGACTTAATGACTGCGGCTCTATTAGGATTTCAGCATAACTTTTTTGGTTTGGGGTTATTGTATAGCAGTAGTTTGATGAGATCTTTAACATTATTTACTTATGTAAGAACGTATACATCTTCCCATTAAAGACTCATGTCAGCAACAAAATTGGAATGATTTAAAAATGAATATAAACCCTTACAATTTGTTTTTACTTGTGTAATTTACAAACATGTAATCAAGCATTCATGCCAATGCCCTATCATTAAAAGAAATTTCCTTTTTGGTAATAAATCTTTGCTTTGCCTAAAGCCTATATTTAGTGCAAATAAATATTTACAAGGCATATTTTTACTGCAATATTGGTTGCATAAGCCCTGTCTCTGATGATCTTGAGTAACAGAACTGAATATGGGCATTGTATATTACTTGCATAATTGATATTGGTAATGTCCTTATATTCTACTTTAAGCAACCAAATTAATTTTTGTCCCAAAATTAGTTGCCAAAAACCTGCTTTGTTGCAGTGTGCAAAGTGCTTTCCAGATATATGGATGAATGATTCTACAATTTTCAAATATTTTAATATTTGTATAAATCAATTTAAGCGCCTTTTATATTTTATACATAATTTTCTACATTTTCAAATAGTGTGATCTACTAAGGCTTCTAATGGAATTAATTTAAGTATTTTAACTGCATAGCTGGGCTGTTAAATATTATAGTCGACTTAGATGTCATTAAGCCTCTGTGACAGGCCTAAAATGAAAAGGCTTTACTTGAGATTTCAGTAAAACTGCCCTCGCTGAATTAAAAGCCATTGGGTTTTACATATTGGCCGGATGGTTAAGATTTTAACTTCATAGATAATAAATTCGGCATAAGTCACATATCTACCATTATACTCACCAGGTAAAGGTTATTCCCCGGAGAGGGGGAAAACCCATGAATGCTATCAGCTCAAAACTTTTGGCACATTTTATTTGATTTGATGTTAAAAAGAGTGTAAGAATTAAGAGATGAAACATGAAAAGAATATCAATAAAGAAAAGATAAGATAGAATGAAGGAATATAAAAAAAATAAACTAAAATGAAAAATAAAATAAAAATAAAATAGAATGGCATGACAAAATTTGATAGACTAGTTTTAAAAAGTTTAGAGATAGTTAAAGAAAAGGTAATGAAAATAATTGAAAAACTAAGGATAATAATAGAAATATATATATATATATATAGTAAATACATGTTTAATTAAGTTTAATGTATCTTTTTAAATATCAGACGATACAATCTGAAGGGGCTGCTTGCCTATCAATTAACAAATGTATAGCATTTGTTCACCAAATTGCAACCAGAGCTTAGGCTCAATAAATTTGAGATCGTATTTCACCTCACTTGCATGGCCCATTTTAATTTGCCACAGATTTGTTCTTTTCAACTCGAGCACTGGCGAAGTTGTTTCCATCCATCTATCAAAGGGACCGATATGATTGAAAATGGTATCATGCAGTGAAAGCTTCCACCTTCAAGTCTACAGTATTTTTTCTCGTATTTTCATTTTGATGCTCAAATTAATAAAGAATATGAGACAATGAAATTAGAAAATAAAAAAACAAAGGTTCGAAATGTTTTGATACCTTACCTTGTCAAATTATCCTTCATTTACAGGATATTTAGAGATAACCGTCTATGTCTCAATCAAACTGCCATGAGTGATTGATTTGACCTCAACAGCTACGATGACTATTAAATTTTCCAATTCAATGACTTGGCCTAATTATTCCACAACTTGGATTGTATAATCGATTTTCGTCCCTGGTTAATCGACGGCCGTGCCAATATACCAACTTTATGCTGAAACTTTTCATTATTTTAACTCATGTCTTCTACTAAATAGCCGGCTACTGAACACTTCCAGTTAATTAATCACATATTTTGTTCACTATTTTATCGTAGTCTTCCCTCGGGATGGAAGAAAACGACATGTAGATCCCTTAGTTTGTCGCAATTTTGGTTCCCTTTTCTAAAATATAAAAAACGGAATAATAATCTATTGGACAGCTATACAAAAGTCACATTGGCAAAACCACCGGTAGCATAATTCATATCTTGACCTCACTTTGAACCACCCTTTTCTTATAGCTATCCCATTGAATGGTTAAATTTGATTGATTAGAGTGATTCTCCCGACAATTTCATTCATATAAACGATTAGATAAATATGTACAGCTACCATGTCATAAATGACGCTACAATAACATTTTACATCAAGGATTGTGTCTTAATTTTTACCCTTTCGTGGAATTGTGCTAAGGATATTTACTCTTTAGTGAAATCAATCTCACGTGAAAGTCAATATACTTAGTGGTGAACAATTCAACACCTTTCACTCTTAAGGTTGCAAATGCCATCTAAACTCTTCTTCTATGAGTTAATTTTATGGAATATCAAGACCCATGATCAAAGAAAAAGAATTAGAAACCAAATCTGCATAACCTACAATTCAAAATCACATCTTCAATCTGCAACTAATAATACTCTTATAAATATATAGGCTATAAAATAAAAGGTAATTTGCATTTATTTCTTCGACTTTTTTTGATTTTGCAATTTTCACTATTAACTATTAATTTAGCAAACCTATTCTTTAGCAAATAGGTTCATTTAATTGATGATCATTATGATTTTTAATGAAGTCAAAGTCTGACTAGTTAACTATATTTTATGGCCCATCTATACATGATTAAGGCCATATAATGGTACCCAAGGATCATACTCCACCTGTTCTTGATGACTATTAAGTTAAATGATAGAAATAGACCGCTAAAATTAGAGTTTTGATAGGATGAGTGTCTTTAAATTTATCTAATTGATCTTCAAATTTTAGGGGTCTCTTATCATCATCTGACACATTAGCTATTAAGGATATTATTATATGGCTCTGATCATGTATAGATGAGTTAAAAAAATCTAGTCAAAATTAACCAATTGAAAATATGATTAGTTAAACTTTGACTTCCATTAGAAACTCTAATAATCATAAGTTAGATAAACCTTTTTTACAAAATATTTATAAAAGTAAGAGTAAATATGCAAAAATAATAATTATGGCATGAAAATTGCAAATAAAATGGTTGGGGAAATAAATACAAATTATCCTAAAATAAATCATTAAATATTTTATAATCTTTTTTGTTTATTTCTAGCTTTATTAATTGCATTTTATTTTCTGTTGACTTGAATGTAGAAAATAATGTTGAAGAGTTTTAGTGTAATTCTAATTTTCCAGTCTTATAGACAAATTTTTATTGTCACTTTGTCCATTGAGGCACCTATCTTATTATTAGAATGTCCTCTCATGAATATACGTTATCAAACTTAGCCATTAATTTATCTTAACTTAGTTCTAAATTGAGTTTTTTTATTTTTCACTAAAACAGTTTATCTTAGAATAATCTCCTTTGTTTTGGGCAACAGAGTACAATTTAATTTTGAGTTAATTAAGGGACCATATGAGAATCAAAAAGAAGGAAGAAAAAAGGTGGGTAAAAATTAGAAAAGTAGAGTAAAAGATAAAAAATGATGAGATGTATTAGGTAGTAATGACTACAAGTAAAGTAAATAAATATAAACTAGATAAATTTTTTATTAAAGATATAAATAATATTAAAAATATAAATAATATAAAAATAAAATAATTAAATAATTAAGCAATCAAATCAAATTAAAAGATAACCCCGAAAGGGGGCCAAAACTGGTGGAAACTAGGATTGCAACTTGGGTTGGGTTAACCCAAAACCGCCCGAATTAGCCCAATATTTTTTTGGGTTTGGGTTAAGTTTAAAATGAATTTGGGTTGAACTCGACTCAAATTCAATTCAGGGTGAAATCGAGTTGAGAAGAAACCTACTTGAATTAGCTCGAATAAGCCTGAATTGAATATGCTATATATATAATATTTAATCTACCCTAACGAGTCTTCCCTTCCCCTGCCACCGCACTCCCCTCACCCCTTACTGCCTTGCAAGCCCAGATGAGATGCCCTTTCCAAAGAAGATGAAGGCTCCCCTAATTCTGTTGTCACACTCCCCTTTCTGGCCTCACACGCCCAGACACCCCTTTCCAGAGAAGAAGAGAGAGCAACCGACGGACTGGGAGAGCATCTTCCTCTTCTGCTTGTTTAGCCTCCCCATCTAACCATTTTCCTCCTCATCGGCCGTCTGCCTTTCCTCACTGCCGATAGTCCTGCTTCCGTCTCAGCTATCGTCACTGCTCTGAGCTACCTCACCTCCAGTCTCTCAAGCCATTCCGTCAAAGAAGAAGGATGTCTTCTTCACATTTGACTGGATACCATTCTTTTTTTGACGAACCATCCCAAGTTCCCAACCTCACTGACCATGCTACACCCCGGCTACAAGTCACCTGGTGGTTGCAAGCTACTATTGCTGCCACTATGCCAATCGAAAACAACTCAAGCTAGGTCTATTTCAATTTTTGGGTAAATCATAACTTCTTAATTTTTATTTTTTATTTTTTTATAGTTAAATGTTGTTTCATTATTGCTATTGCTTTATTATTAATAGATGTTGATAATGATTCTGTTGTGTATGTTGATGATTATTTATGGTAGATATTTGGGGGTTTGCTAGTGAAAGTTTTTAATGCCCGAAGTTGTGGTGTCTGGTGAATTGTGTTGCATGTCAATGGTGAATGTTGATGATGATTTGTGATGGATATTTGGGGCTTTTTTCATAGAATTTTATTGAATGTTATTAGTCTATATATATACTTTTTAAATGTGTTTTATCATTTTATTTATTTATGTAAATTTGTTATGTTAAAATTTTGAATTAGGGTTTACTCAAAATATGGAAGAATATATGAATGAAGTAAATGCATCGGCAATGCCAACTATGGAATCAAATACAATTGATCTCACAATAATATCTGATGGTCAAACTCCTAAAAGATGAAAAGAAAGGAATATATCCCAAAATTACACGTTTGGGATCATTATGATAGGGTGTTGGATGAAGATGAGAAGTTTGCTTTTGGGGCATGTAAGTATTGTAAAGTCAAATTTAAGTGTCTAAGAAAAATTGGTACTAGTCATCTTTCAATGCATTTGGATAAATGTTCATGTAATCCTCATAAAAAGTTAAAAAAATTATAACAATTATTGTCATTTTCACAAACACAAGCCGATGGTGGTAGTGCTTCTTTTACTAATTGGCAATTTGATCAAGAAAGATGCAGAAAAGCACTAGCATGAATGATCATGATAAATAAATTATCATTTAAATTTTTTGAAAAAGAAAGATTTAAGTATTTTCTTGAGGAAGTACAACTAGGAATGAAGCATATATCAAGAACCACAGTTGTAAAGGATTATTTTCAAATATATAGAACAGAGTAAAAAAAAGTTAGAAGATATTTTGAAAAACAAGATTCAATGTGTTATCTAACTAAAGATATATGAACTTCAGTTCAGAATATTGGGTATTTGTATCTTACTACACATTATATAGACATAAATTGAAAGTTGTAAAAGAGAATTATTAATTTTTGTCTTCTTCCTTCACTACACGCAGGCAAAAAATATTGCCAATATGATTGATCAATGTTTAACAAAATGAAAGATCCATCAGATTTGTACCATTATAGTTGATAATCTAATGCTAATGATGTGATTGTGAGAAATTTGATTAAAAAATTAACAAGAAAGAATTTCTTATTGGTAGATAGAGAGCATTTTCATGATTGATGTGTTGCATATATAGTGAATTTAATTGTCAGAGATGCTATAGATGAAGTGAAAGAGTTCATTATTTGCATCCGTAATTGTGTCAAGTATATAAGGAGTTCTCCTGCAAGACAACAAAAATTTGAAGAATAATATGATAGTGTAAAAATTCCTATCACTAACTTCTTATGTTTGGATATGTCAACTCAATGAAATTTTACTTTTTTAATGTTGCAGAGTACCTTGAAATATGACAAGGCTTTTGAAAATTTGGAAGAGGTAGATCCTCACTTCCAGCTTGAGGATCGCCCAAGACATGATGATTAGGAAAATGTCAAAGTTTTGTGCAAGTTTTTGAAAAGTTTTTATGATGTGACTAATGTTTTATCTAGTTCTTCTTACGTTATTGCAAATCAATATTTTCTTGAGGTTGATAGAATTCAGTCACTTTATATGATACCATGGATGAAGGAGATTTTGCCTTCGTGATATGTGTATTAGAATGAAAGCAAAGTTTGACAAGTATTGGGGTTCATTTGAAAAGATGAATATGTTGATGGTGATTGCTCTTGTGTTAGATCCACATTATAAATTAGCATATGTGGAATTTGTTATTTAAGATATTTCGAACCAAATGAAGTACATAGGATTTTTATAAAAGTAAGGGATGCTTTGGTAAAGCTTTTTAGAAGATATCAGGCACAGTTACAACATTCTTCTACTATGTCTACTATGGGCTCGACAATAAGTGAAGGAATAAACATACAAGTGAGAAAAAAAAATCACCTCAGTTGGGAGACTCAAAAAATTTAAGCAATGGAGGCATAATAAGCAAACTGTGGATCTCAAAACCCAAGTGGATCGGTATTTTGATGAAGAGTTGGAGGAAGATGAGGGAAACTTTGATATTTTAGTATGATGGGATAGCGTTGCTTCTAATTATCAAGTATTATCTTGTGTGGCAAGAGATGTGCTAGTTATTCCAGTTTCTACTATTACTTCAGAATCTGCATTTAGCACTGGAGGACGTGTTCTTAATTAGTATTGAAGTTCACTGACACCAAGTCTTGTTGAGTGCTTGATTTGTTGTCAAGATCAGCTATGATCAATGCCAAAACATATTAAAGAGAGGGACCATCTAGCAAAAATTATGAAAGCTGAAGTAGGTAATATATATTACTTTATTTAACTTCTAAAATATTTCTTTCTTATTTATGATAAATCATAGCTTATGTGATTACTTTTCAGAAAGTCGGATGGATTTTAGACCTAGCACTACAGTCACTAGTCAGTCTCAACTCTAAGTTTATTGCAATTCATTGGATTGATTATTTTAGCAAATGTAACTATTTTCTATTGCAAAAGGTGCTACTTATACATTTCATTCTATCTTTAAATATTTTTTATCTTGAAGTAATGAATTTAATTATCTTTTTTTTTCAAAAAGAAATGACCTTTGCTTGAAGAAGGACTAAGCACTGAAGGATTATTTGCGAGGAAGCTTAGATGACTTATTTTAAGGCCTTGGACTTAATCAAGTATTATTTGGAATTGTGTTTTATTTAGATACTTGATTAACTTATTATCTTATTTGGATCTGTAACTTTAGTTTGATATTAAATATGTAAATTTTAAGTATATGATGGATCATTTTTATTTTAAGTATGTGATGGATCATATCTAATAAACTTTCCTAGCTTGTTATTGATGTTTCTACAGTGTGCATGCTATGGGGAATGTGCATAGCTATCAAAGTTACTTATGGAACCATACGACAAGTCTGAGGGTTAAAAAATATGGCATATTTTTGTTTGTTTCCTTCTTTCCTTTAACTGATGCATAATGTTCCCCAATTTGATGTGCTTGGTTCAGAAAACATAGGCTGCACCTGCAATCTGATTTCCTTTGAAAGAATCTTTTTGTTTAAGCTTGGTTAGAGTTTTGAGATTAGCAGAGCTGACTGGTGAGGTGATTGTTATTTAAACAAATTTAGTAGAAAGAAAGAAAATCAAGGACTTGGGATGTTCTTGCTAATGTAGTTAATCCAATTAAAATAACTTCCGCAGCATCCAATCTCAAAGAATTTTATTCTCAATATGGCAATTTCTCATGTAAGTACAATAAGCATGCCTTTAGACATAAACAATGTAAATGTATTCAGTCATCTTTCTTAGATGCATGTCCTAGGCTTTTCTCCACCCATTGAACTCGTGAATGGAGATACTCCACCATTCTTATATTCTCATGCTTTCCAATGTAACATTAGTGCAACACTTCCCTTTACCAAACTACTTGATTTCATATAAAAAGCTCTACTACGGATGAGTTGATGCAAGTTAATTTAACACTTACACATCTTGCAATCATCATGGAATATGCTACTGATGGTGAGCTCTTTGAAAAGACTTGCAGTGCTTACCGATTTAGTGAGGATGAGGTCTACAAACCATTACCTAGTACTTTCATTTCATATCCATACTGTTTTTTGGTATTTCACTTTTTGGTATATTGAAACTTTGTTCATTGCAATAGGCTCGATATTTCTTTCAGCAATTAATATCTGGAGTCAGCTATTATCATTCTATGGTAAGACTATATTATTATGGTTGGATTCTTGATTGTTCACTTGGTATTCCAATGCGAGATAAACAAATGTGGTTTTAACTTGCAACTTGGACTGGTTGTACTACTGCAACAGAGTGGACTCCGATTAAGTCATATTTGAATTAATTATTATTAATTCATGAAAGGACTATAGTTACAACTACCAGCCATTTTGCATTCATGTATTCATGTATGGGGTATTGTTACTTTTCATCCAGACTTAGAAAGAAATTCAAATGAAATTTGGGGTCTTCATCAGTACAAGAATTGACTTCATGACAGCTTGATTTATCATAATCTTACTTGATGTATAATCAATGAGCAGGAAATTTGTCATAGGGACCTCAAGTTGGAAAATACACTCTTAGAGGGGAGCCTAATGCCACGTCTAAAGATATATGAATTCTAGCATGAAGTTGTAAATTGTGTTACTTGGTGGTTGTAATGATTTGGTCTTTGTGAAGCATGAAATAACATACCGCATGGCTGAATTTCTCTTTGTGTGCCCCTACTTGCGTTTTTGTGATGTCCATTGCACGGTGAAAGGAGGTGGCATCTCTGGTAAGATACTAGAATTTATTTATTTTATTATTCTTTGCCTGCCCAGTTTTAGCACTTGTTGATCTTCATAATATAGTTACAACTTAGGTGAAGAGATTCTTCCTTTCTTTTTCTTTTCTTTTTTCAATAGTTTAATGAGCATTGTTCAAATGTTGTGCCCTTGTATCATGTATATATAAACAAGAAAAAGGAACCAATCACACTGGATTTGCAGGTCAAGCTAGAGTAATTTGTTTGGGAGTTAGCAAGGCATTGCAAAATTGAGAACCTGGATTGCGTCCACCCCTTAAGGTAGGTAAACCCATGAACTTTTTGCATATTCACAAGATCTGCATCCTTAGGCAGCATATTTCTTTTATGAGAACTTTTGCATCATGTGATAAAGGAAATGTAGGATGCATGGATGGAAGCTAAACTATATATAAAGTAGGTCCAATGGGGCATTGTTCACGGATTTTAAAGCAGCATTAGCTTGATGACCCTTCAATTTGTGGTTAACAAATATTAGTTTCTATAATGGATAAAGTAGTAGAAAATTTCATTCCTTAAAAAATTATGGGCTTGTGTTATATAATGATCTTGGTTAATTGTAATTTGAAAAATTGGTGGCCAAACTTGTAGGATGTCATGTTTAATACTTTATGAAGATAAAATGTTGTATTCATACAGAGATCCCATTGGGATTGAATTTACTCCTTTTTATGTTATGTGAATATTTTTGCATTTTGAAGTAGACAGGTTATGCCCCATCTTTAACATTAGGTATCAGTAGCTCATATTACAAGAGATTACAATAGCCAAACAGTAGCTCATATTTTTATAATTCAGTCTATATTATTCACTTTGAAGTGAGTATTTATTTGGCTCTGCCAACAGAATCACTGAGGACAAGATTATTTTCCCTACATGAGATAAGGAATTATCATTTTCTATGGAGCATGTTGAAGAAGAAATTTGAAAATTTGCTTGCACATAATGATTACCAAGGGTATACCCAGGTCAATAATCCAGAGAAGGGAGTATGGACCGAACTTAGCCCACTGGATGTAATACACATGCTTAGTTATTCAAGAAGACCTACAAAATAGCATTCTGATATTTCTGTTTCTTCTTTTATCATTTGTAATGGATTCTGTATATCACCAAAATGCTTGATTTGAATACATTTTTCAATATAATTTGAGATAGTTGATTCAATTTACAATTATATTACTTTCAAAATGTAATTGATAGTTGAAAACTATTACAAGTGTCACTTTCTTACTTTTTCATGTAACCAAAATTCAACCCAAGCCCGACTTATTGAATTTAGGTTAGGGTTAAAGTTTTAAAATTAGGGTTAGGTTAGGATTAAGGTTGAGATTTTAGACTTTAAATTAAGGTTAAGGTTGACCCCAACCCAATCTCGAATTACCCAATTTTCCGTGGAGCTCCTTATTTTTATGCTATTATCATTTATTTTTAACAAAACCCTAAGGTGATCCGGATTAATTCGCATGGAAATTAAGCTATAGACCTCAAAAGACAGTAGCGTTGAAGATACCAAACTGATATGGGCTGTTTGCATTGATTGGTTGTTCCAAACCCACCGGTGAAAAATGGCTTACTTCAATGTACGATACACACGGCCATGCTTTGTCGTTTTCAATTCCACCGTCACCTCGTCGTTGCGTGTTTGACGTAGGAGGTATGACGACAAAGTTGAAAGTGGCTGCAAACAGCTTCGATAAAAATAGCCAAAACAGTAGCATTACAAAGTCATTCAAAACAGAGAATTATAAAACCCGAAGGGCACCTCCCCAAATGCTCACATACTAACTCCTCTCTCTCTCTCTCTCTCTCTCTCTCTCTCTCTCTCTCTCTCTCTCTCTCTCTCTCTCTCTCTCTCTCTCT
>JAYJMB010083744.1:0-21425 GCA_036873735.1 Pouteria campechiana | reverse complement strand
ACCCTTACTCACACTACTACAAAAAATTAGATTGGAGCAAGGTTCTAAATTTGGGTGCCCACGACAGCACCACCAATCATTATCATGTGATCATCAATATTATAAAATAATTAAATCATGTATTATGCATTTTATGCTCATGGATCTAGTATACCAAGTTCTCTTCTAAGTTTATAAAATCTATCCTTTGGAAGTAATTTTATAAAAATGTCTGCTAACTGATTTTTGGTTGATACATATTCTAAACAAATATTATAATTTTGTATGTGATTTCTAATAAAGTGATATTTAACCTCTATGTGTTTAGTTCTAAAATGCAATACTAGATTCTTTCTAAGATTTCTTGCACTAGTATTATCACATCTAATAGGTGTATTAATATATTTTAAACCAAAATCATTCAATTGTTGTTTCATCCATAAAATCTGTGCATAGAAGCTACTTGTAGCTATATATTCTGCCTTAATAGTTGATAAAACAACAGATGTTTATTTCTTGGAATATCATGATACGATCATGCTTCCAAGAAACTAACAAGATCCTAAAGTACTCTTCCTATCTACCTTATATCCTGCAAAATTTGAATTAAAGTAGCTAACTAATTCAAAGTTTGAACCTTTTGAATACCGTAAACCAAGGTATGGAGTGTCTAAAAGATATCTAAAAATTCTCTTAACAACAACTAGATGTGATTCTTTAGGATTTGATTTAAATCATGCACACATGCAGACACTAAACATAATATCTAGTCTACTTGTAGTTAAGTAAAAAAAAGATCTTATCATACTTCTATAAAGTTTTTAAAAGATAAATTACCTTTTTCCTCCTTATCCATTTTAATGGATATACTCATTGGTCTACCTAATGGCTTTCCTTCTTCTAAATCAAATTTCTTAAGTAATTCTTTAGTATATTTTGCTTGATGGATAAAGACTTCTTCCGTCATTTGCTTTACTTGAAGTCCTAGAAATAAGTTCATCTCACCCATTAAACTCATCTCAAATTCTCCCTATATGATTTTAGAGAAATATTGATATAATTTATCATTAGTAGCACCAAATATAATATCATCTACATAAATTTGAACAATCAATATATCATTTTTGTCATATTTAATGAAAAGTGTGGTATCTACTTTACCTCTAGTAAATCTTTTTTCTATTAAGAATTTACTTAGTCTCTCATACCATGCACTAGAAACTTATTTTAATCCATAGAAAGCTTTCTTGAGTTTGAAAACATAGTTAGGATCATAAGGGTCTTTAAACCCGGGAAGTTATTCTACATAAACTTCTTCATTAATGAAACCATTCAAGAATGCGCTTTTGACATTCATTTGGTAAAGCTTAAAATTTATGAAAGATGCAAAAGCTAGCAACATTATAATAGCTTCAATTCTGGCAATAGGAGCATATAATTCTTTTAAGTCTATTCATTTTTCTTGACAGTACCATTTTACTACCAATCTTATTTTATTTCTTACCACTATACTAAATTCATCTAATTTATTCCTAAAGACCCACTTAGTTCTTATAATAGATTGATGGTTATACCTTGGAACAAGTATTCACACATCATTACATTTGAATTGGCCCAATTCTTCTTGCATAACTATATTCTAGTTTTCATCTTTTAAAGCTTCACCTATGCAAGTTGTCTCTAATTGAGAAATTAAAGCAAAATTACCACATATTTGATGATATAAAGATTTAGTTCTTACTCTATCATAAATATCATGAATTATTTAGTTTTCAGGATAATCATACATGAACCTACAATCTTTAAAAAAAGAATTATTACATTCATTATTTACCTCATTGATGGATGGTTCATTATCTGTTTCTTTTTCATCCATTTGTGTCTCTGATTGTGAAGAGTCTTTTCCTTTATCTTATATCTTTATTTTCTATAGATGTTCTGAGTTCTCCTGTCTCATCATCAAAATCACTTACCCTTCTAGAGGGGTTAGTACTTTTATCGAATTTTATATGAATGGATTCCTCCTCTATAGTTTTATTATTCAGATTATAGACTTTAAATACCTTGTTAACAATGGAATAACCAAGAAAAATGCCTTCATCAGATTTGCTATCAAAATTTTCATGGTTTTCCTTTCCACTGTTAAGAATGAAACATTTACAATCAAAAGTATGGAAATGAGAGATATTTGGCTTTCTAAAATAATACAATTCAAATAGAGTTTTATTGAGTATAGATCTAATAAAAATTCTATTAATAATATAACATGTGATATTCATTACTTCAACTCAAAAATATTAAGGTAAATTATATTCACTCAACATTGTCTTTGTCATCTCTTGCAAGGATCTGTTCTTCCCTTCAGCTATGTCATTTTGTTGAAGTGTTCTTGGTGTAAAGAATGTTTGCAAAATTTTATTATTTTCACAAAAAGTAATGGATTTCTGATTTTAAAATTCTTCACCATGATCACTTCTTATGGCTACTAAATGAGAATTTTGTTCATTCTGCACATGCTTGGTAGATGTTTCAAAGAATGAAAAAGTCTCATCTTTTGAAGTGAGAAACATTATCAAGGTGAATCTAAAATAGTTATCTACAATGACATATGCATAATATTTTCCTCCAAGACTTCTAGTTCTTGTTAGTCTAATAAGATTCATGTGTAGCAATTGAAGTGGTTTAGTTATGTCTACTTCTTTGTTATATTTGAATGATTCTCTAACTTGTTTTCCTTTTAAGCAAGCATCACACAACTCATTTTGGTCAAGCTTTAGTTTGGGTAAGCTAATAGCAAGATCTTTGTTATATAGTTTTTCAATCATGAACTTGTTGGTATGTTTTTGTCTTCTATATCACAACAAGGATTCTTCATTATTCACAAAAAAATATTTGACTTGGATATCACTTAAATCTACTAAAGACATAATGCCACAACTTTTTCCAAGTACTACAATTGAATTTAAACTATCTATCACAAAACATATGTGATTCAAACACAACGTTGTAACCATTATCACAAAATTGACTCACACTTAGAAGATTGTATTTTAATATTTCTACTAGTAAAATATTTGAAATAATAATAGAGGAAAGTTGGTTAATCTTACTAATCTCAATCACTTTACCTTTTCTATTATCCCCAATGGTAATTGTTCCTCCATTTTTAGCTTTTAACTCTGTAAACAGCTCCCTCCCCCATGTCATGTGTCTTGAGCAGCCACTATCAATATATCATTTGCTACTCTTTATAACTCTCAAGCACACTTATAATAACAAGGTCAAGTTATAATTTTTAGTGCCTATTTAGGAATGTGTCTAAGTAAGTTAGTAGTAAAATATTTTGTTATCCATTCCTTTTTAGATACTACTAATTTATTATCTAGAGGTATGATTGTATTTATTACTTTAGCAACAATTTTTGGTACGCAAATCAAGTTTTGTTTGGGTTCTAATTTTTTTCCATGATTACTAATTTTCTTTCTTTGGTTTTCTCCACCTTTCTTTTTTGCCTTTAGTTTAAATAAAGTAGAAGTCAAAGTTTTTCTAAAGTTATGATTTTCTACTTTGATCTGCTCAAGTTCTATGTTGATATTTTGGTTAGTCTTGAGCTGAGTATTTTCTTATCTTAATTTAGATCATTTATAGATTATTCTTCCTAGATCTCTTTTTGTTTCCTTATGTTTAGCTTTTAAAGTTTTAAAATTTGAATATAGCTCATCTAATAATTCTTCAAGATCAGAAGTTTCAGGTTTTAAATTTACCTCATCTTCATGAATGGCCATGAAGCTTATTCCATGATATTCTTCTTGATTTCTTTCTTTGAAGCTGAGTGAACTAAATTAAGCTTCATTTTCTTCTTCTATTTCACTTGAGCTTTCTTGCATGATATTCTCCAGTATCTCCCATACAGCCATAACTTTCTTATTCTTTTCAAATTTCCTGCTATTGGAGATATTCTTTTTGTCAAAGTAAGAGTTATACATCTTCTTCTTATCTCCTTATTTTTTATCTGGTTTTGGGCAATCAAACTTCATATGCCTAAACTTATTTCAATTGTAACAGATTGAAATCTCCTTTTTCTTTTCTTTGCTTTTGTTGTTGCTTTTGGAGTTATTTCCAAATCTTATCTTCCTAATCATATTTCTAAATCTTCTACTTATCATTATCATATCCTTATCATCTTCACCAATTGAGGCTTCATTTGAAGATTCTCCATTCTTTGAATCAGCTTGTAAAGCAATTATCTTCTTGCCTTTAAATTCATGTGGTACCTTTCGCTTCATTAAGATATCATGGTTCATGAGTGATAGCATGAGTTTTTCTACTATCATTTTATCCAGATCTTTTGCTTCCTGGATAGTAGTTACTTTAGGCATCCAATATCTAAATAGAGATCTTAATATCTTTTTTACTAACTTGGGTTTTTCATATTTTTCACCCAAACTTTTTAGTCTATTGGTGATTTTCTGAAACGTTCTAAATATTTCAGAAATGGTTTCTGACTCCTTCATGGAGAAGGCTTCATATTCCTGCACTAGATAATTTAGTTTCTTTTACTTGATTTATACCTTCATATGCTAAAGTTTATTCCAGATTTTCTTGGTTGAATCATAAGCAAAAATCTTTTCAAACTTAGAAGAAGACAGTACACAGTAGAGACAATTCTTTGCCTTGTCATCATGTTCTACTGCTTGAATATCTTCTGAGGTATATTTATCTTCAGTACTTGTGACATTCTTTCCATTATTTACTATAAGCCATAACTAGTAATCTGTGGTGAACAAGAAATTTTATGTCCTCATCTTTCAATACCCATAATTGGTTTCATAAAAAAGTGGAGGTCTAAAAATGGATTGTCCCTTAGCAGATGTATTATGGAATACACTGGTCATTTAGATCTCTTCACAAGTTAATGTACTAGTAATTTGAAAATTAACTAGTAAAGCCTGCTTTGATATAACTTGTTAGTCGCTTGTTAATTAGTATCTTAAGAGGGGGGAGGGAATTTAGCTTTTAAAAATTTTTGCTAATAACTTGAGAGATGTGCTTAAAATAAAAGGAAGTAAATTTCACAGCACATATACACAAGATTTTTATAGTAGTTCGGCCTTTCCTAGGTTCCTACTCTGCTTCTCTAAGTCAGTCTCCTTTATCAATCTTAGATTTCACTAACACTTGTTAGTTTTCAAGCTCACTAACAACTTATAAACATTAATTTTCAAAGCTCGTTAACTAATTTATTGGTTTTTCTAAGCTAATCAGAAACTTTTACAAACTATTAGTTTTTAGAGCTTACCAACTAAGTCACTGATTTTCCAAGCTCACCAGAAACTTTTATAAATTGTTGGCTTTCAAAGCTCACCAACTAACTTACTGATTTTTCAAGCTCACCAAAAACTTTTACAGATTATTGGTTTTCAGAGCTCACCAACTAACTCACTGATTTTTCAAATAAAAATGTACAGATTAGTATCTGTTACTTAGGCAGATTTGTATGAAAATTAAAATCCTAAATAAATGAACAAAATATACAATAAGATCGGATTTATCAAACTCCTTTGAATATTATAGAAATCTGGCTTTGAATGCTTTGGTAGTGTTGAAGCAGTTGGAGTTGAACAATGAAAGATTTTGAATTCTCTTTTCAAATGCTTGAGTTAGAAGATTTTTTGTGTTTTTGGTTGTTTTATGTGTTGCTTTAATCATCTTTTTATAAGCTTTAGAGAAATTTTAGTTGTTGCAACCTTTAGCACTTTTTCAATTGTTTGGTATAGTTGATATGACTTTTTGCATTTTGTCTTACTTCAGAACTTCTGAGATAAATCTTCATAAATTCTGACATTGACTTTTGTAAGTTACCGTTTGATCCACCGCATAATAGAGTTTCTGAAGCAATTCTTCAAAACTATTATAATAAGTCATAATTTGTATTTTTATGGGCTGCATACTCTTAGATTCTCTAAAGGTTGATCTTGGTTTCTAATGCTAGCAATAGTCATGTTTTAGACTTTTGAAAAACTTCTGAAGTATCTTTGAAGCTTGAATTTTGCTTCTGATATATTTCTTGAGTCTTGTCTTTTTGAAGATACCTCTGAAGAGCTTCTGAGGATCTTCTGAGTAGAATGTTAACATTATGAATTGCTTCCGATAAGATTTAGTATATAGATATTTTTTCTGAGTTAATTCTGAGGGTTGAATTCAGCATCTAATGTTCATGACTTTTTAAAGTTACTTCTGATGGCCTTCTGTATTATTTCTAAAAATCTTCTGATAAGGTTCTGAGTTCATATACTTCTTCCGGACTAATTCTATATTACTATTATCAGTCTTCAGAAACATCTCTAAGACTTGGAAGCATTTCTAAAGTTCTTCTGAAGAACTTCTGATTATAAAGAATTCCTTTGAAGTGGAATGTTTAACTTTTGAAGTATTTTTACAATTAGGGAATATTTCTACATGACCTCTGAGGTGTGATATTATTTCAGAGTTAGTTCTGAGGCTTACGCCTTGACTTTGAAGAGCAACTAAGTTATCTCTGAAGGGGTTCTAAAGTATATCTGATTACTTCTAAATGCTTTTGAGCTTTACATCTTATCTCTGAAGGAATTTTGATTCATATATGAAATAGTTTGAATACTTCTGAACTTCTGAGCTTCGCGTTTGATCTCTGAAGAGATTCTAACATGCTTCTATCGAGGTTCTGAAGTGGTTTTTGAATACTTATGAACTTCCGAGCTTCATGTCATGTCTTTGAAAAGATTCTAACATGCTTTTGAAAGACTCCTAACTGATTTTTATTTAAGCATTCCTTTTAGATTATCTTCTTTTGAAGGGTTAATATAATAATCTTACAATTAATATTATTACTTAATTTATTTTAATATATAAACATTGCATCACTTAGAAAGTAACCTGTTAATACTTTAATTCTTTACTTATTTGTTTGTTCATCATCAAAATTAAGTTATTTAATATCATTCAACATCAAAATAAGTTTTATTGTCATCAAAATTGTACACTTAAACTCAACAAATTACCCATTACAAGTCTGTAGTGACTATGTACATCTCTCTCATATGTGCATTCAGAAGGATTACAAAAGAAAAAAAAACTACTAGGAAATGTAATTAATCCTTAAATCAAAACTAGGATGATCAGATAAGTTATTGATGGCAAGGGATATAATTAACCAATTAGTTATAAAGAAATTAGTGCATTGAAGGATTGGTAACAAATTATATAATGTAGTAGGTTATGAACTAAAGGATTGAACTAATTGAAAAGAAAGATTAAGATATTGTAAGTATTCATACTATTTTACATTATTTACTATAGATGATTAATTATTACTGTGTGTATATTATGCATTGACTTTCTTTCCTTGCATTTATGTAGGATCATAGATGGTAGAATAATTTTTATCCAACATTCATATAGAATGATAGATTTATCTCAATTGGGCTACCATAGAATGGATCTAAAATACAAATTATACTAATAGATTATATTGATGGAATACTTCATGGGTTATGTTGTAACTCGTATCATTGATTTCATATATTTCAAGATAGTTGAGATGGATGATGGATATTGTGCCCAAATTCTACTGGCACTAAGAGTCCGCACAATTTAATTTCTTTAGACCAACTATCTAGTTGAAAAGGCAACTCACAATGTGTAATAATTTGAATTAATAAAGTTGTCTTTTTGTAGTAATTTGGCATGTTAACTGTTGATTTTTAACTTATTGACCATCTAACGTGTTGGACCAAATGTTTGATGATGATCGAACCATTAATTTTATTTTTCTAATAGTGACGCAAGCAACTGAGTGGATGAGTACTAATAATTAAGGCAAAATTATCTTACTTGTTTTGGACGGAATATGACAAGAACGATTATCCCTCAACTTTTAACTTTGGGTAGAAAGTGAAATTTTATTTTTTCTATTTTAGAAAGATTCCTTTAATCTTTTAAAAATGAAAAAAATCCTCCCACTTTCCCTCTTAGACAAAACCCCTTATGAGAGCTGCGTTCAATCTTAATCATCACATCAAGGGAATAGGAATGATCATGTCCTCCCTGGATGGTGTGGATTGGTTTTCCTATTTGTTAGACTGTTTACGGTATAGAAATATAGGGACTGTTGAGCTAAAAATATAGGGATTAATGATTGATAAATTCTTATTTAAACATTAATACATGTTTTGGTGATTTGGAAACGTGTTAAACAGGGATAAAATGTTTCAACTGGAGAAAATCGTATGGTTGGTTTGACGGACCGCTGCATGTGTGGGGACGTGGGTTCCACTCATGGCAGCAGTCACTGGAAACAACTAAGGAAGGATGTCAGTGCTGTTTCTCGTATTTATGTATCATAGGAGATGCATTATCCACGGAATACATGACGTGGAATCACCAATTAAAACGTCAGATGGTGTGTGAATGGAAAATCCCATTGAGGCATGGTTGATGTCCACGGAATAGGAATTCAGATGATTTATAAGCTGGAAAATAATCCAGCCTTATGGGGCATGGGACGCTGGAGAGATTCTAGCCGTCCAGATGGGTTTCATGGTGGGATTTCCATTGGAATCTGTAAATAATCAGATGGGTGAATTGATTTTTGTAATGAATTCACTGGATGGGAATTCTTTTCTTCTTCTTTTTTAGTATATTTGGAAATTCCAGCCGTTAGCAGGTTTGAGATGCTAGAAAAAAATTCAGTTTTGAACGCATGCATCGCTGGAGAAAATCCAACCGTTGAGTAGGTGGACCCCACTGGAAAGAAAATCCATTGGGGTTGCTAGTGCTAACCGCCGCCTCCCCCGTCTCCCCTCATATGGGCTGGCCATAGCTAAGCCTAGTTCTAGCCAGGCCTAGAGCCCACCAGCACGCCAGAGGCCACAGGCTTGCTAGCCAAGCTGCCCAGGCCCAGCAGGGCGTGATGTGGCAGCGCCTGCGGTGGAGCACAACAGCAGCATCGGGCAGTGACGACAGGAGCAGGTGGATGGCGACCGCGAGTGGCGCCAGGCGGGATCACGCCGGTTGTTGGCCGGTCCAGCAATGTGCACAGATATCCAATCCAACAGTGGAGTTATAATTTTTGAATCTCCTAATGTCCATTTGAGTAATCAAGTAGTCAATTTTGATAATCAAGTAGTTGATTTTGATGTTTTTAGATCCTCTGGGCTAATTGAAAGGATGAAATATTGAGAAGGTAGACAAATCATAAGGTTTTAGTGGGCAGTACATTGAGATATGATTTTTGCTTCCCGGCTTGTTGGGATGTGATTTGTCTCTTTAATGTATTGGGATGGTATTTTTTACCTCCCTAGTGTGTGTTGTGGCCCATTATGCCTGTGTGTTGATGATCTAAGTTATAAAACCCAATAGTGTGTGTTCTAAACTAGATTAGTTGATCAAGTGATCTGGAAGTGTTGATTATATTATGTTGATGTACTTGATTTAGTATGTTGGATGTCCCTTGATAAATTATCTAGGAACATCTTTCCTACTTACTGAGTTGCATTAGATCATGGATTGGGATAAATAATTAAATTTTATTTTATTTTATTTATATTTATGAAACTTTTGGTGGATGTATTTTATGAATATATTAATGGAAGAAATTAGTATGTTTCCTTTTATCTGTACGTGTGTGTTGAGATATTTTCCATGTTTTCTATTGCATTTGGAGTACAATAGATCTTAGGAGACTCGCCCTCAAATTTGAGATTGCATTTATTATTGCATTTTGAGTCCAAATCATGACGCAATGAATTATTGTAGTTCACACTTCAACCATTCATTTCAATTTATATTGGTTTTTAAACCAATTCTCTTACTAACCAAGTTTAGTAGGTAAGAGACTTGGTTTAGAAGCCAATATAGATTTGAATGGAAACTATGATGAGTTATTGTAAGGTGCCATTTGGGCTGGAGAATTTGCCCAAAAGAGCAAATCATGTAGGCTCTAAGTGCTAGTAGAATCCAATGAGCTAAAACCGGAAAATACTATGCATTAATTAAAACTAAGGTGTTACAGATGTAAAATGAGTACATATTAAATCATGTGGATTGGATTAGATTTAGTTGCATTAGATAATTTACGGTATTGTAATTATTATTTTATTATTTTTGTAATATAATAGATCATGGATGGATCTGTGTTTATTTGAGAAGGAAAACGTGCATTTATTTTCCCATGGCATATGAGATCCTGCGTATTGAAATGATAGTCTTTATATTTTCCTGATAGTTCACGACCATGATCCGGAAAATTGGGGTCATGACAATATAGATTTCAAATAGCAAGATACTTACACGATATAATCAAGCTACAGCTCTCGTGAAAAACATTATTTAATAATTGCTAAGCACTGACTATTGAGACAATCCCACGGTAGTGATACCATTATGTTTGAAGAAAAGAACAATCGAGTAGCAATAAGACTCTTTCGTTACCACCATCTCTTCACCAAAGCAGCATCATATCTTCTTGAACAGAACATGGGAACCCATCCATTCTTCCCCATCATTATACATGCATAGCTCGCTTCCAATCATACAAGAGTTTCGCCAATGGGTAACCATTTTCCTGGCATCTTCTTTGTTTCCAATGGAAGTCTCCATTATTTTCATTATGGCATCCATGTTAGAGTCCATGTTCTTTAACCATTGTTCCCTGCAAGGAATGAAATGGAATGCTCATTGCCAGTAGCGATGGACAAAATCTAAGTCAATATTGCCTTCTTTGAAAAATTTGCACATACATCGCACGTCCGAAGTGCTTCCCATTGAAGATCCAATGGTCGATAACTGATACATCATCCTGAAATGAGAACCGGAAGTTCATGAATTGAAGTTCACACCTATGAGTTTGAATTTAGAGATGTTGCAAAATCATAGATTTGGAAATGTGAGGCCCATAGAATGTCACATTGGAAGTGTAATAGAAAAGAGATTTAAGTTCTATGTTTGCCCAACCCTTTCACCACATGAGATGCCTTTTAGGCTGGAAAGCTAGCCCAAAAGGACTAAACCGTATGAGCTGTGTGTCGATGGAACCTAGTGGGCCCATAGATGATGATCCTTTAAATTGGGCTGGGACTAGGGTGTTGCAAATGATATTAGAGCTACTCCCTGGCTACTGTGGGGGTTCGTTCACCTACCATGCATCCAAGGTGCTACCCTCTCAGTCCGGCGAGGAAGGCTTCTGTCGATTACATTTTCTGGATGTCATGACTTCTTTTGCAAAATTTCCAAGGTAGATTATCATTTTTGGGATGACAAAATTACTTTTGAACAATTTCCAAGATTTTTCGAGGAAGCACTAACGTCAGTTTTTTCCACAGATGGCAATGGAATTCAAGGATTCAGAAGAAATAAAGCAACTGTTTGACCAATAAAATGTTTATATTTCCTCATGAATCCATGGAAACTGTGCTCCAAATCAAACAACACTTGCTCAATGGATTTAACGAGTAGTGAAAATAAACACACATGCAAAAAAAAAAAAAAAAAAAACTTGTCATAAGTGTTATCTAACCTGGAAATATAGAAGGAATGAGGCTGATGGCATGATGAATGTCCCAGCAGGGAACATATATTCTGTGTACCAATCATCCTCGTCAATAGGCTATAGGAGACAAAAAAAAACAGGGCAGTGATATTAGCATGTCATACATGTTAGCTCCATACATTGATATGAATGCACAAACGTGATGCATAACAATGCAATAACAAGATGCAGGAATGAGGGGTTAAAAAAAGGAAACTCAAATTCAGAGCAGAACGACCCCTCAATGACAAAAGAAAATACAAGACAGATCATAATTAATGGTCTGCAATGAGGTGGAGCTTAATTAATTGTTCAAGAACATACCTCATATTCGTAAGCGATAGTTTTATGGCAAACATGTTCCACAAAAAGGAGGCTGCCATAGGTCATCCACTTGGATACCTTCTTAAGAAACAGTTCATAGTTCTTTAGATGCTGTGAAAACAAATCAAATTCAAACATAAATGAGTTTCTATGATTTACTGAACATTAGCTATGAATTATACATTGCACATGAATTATTAGTTATCAGGATCATCTTGTAAGTCCTGCCAAAAGAAACTCGGTCTCTATTACAGAATTACAATTTACTAAAATGAAGAAAGTTTTAAATGATGCCTCTATAGGAATTAGGATTAAAGAAGCTATTCACCTCAAGCAATCCAATAGTTACTATCCTATCAAATGTACCCTCCAATTCAAGCTTTGTTACATCTGCCAATACAATCTTCACATTTGATAGCTGCAGGTTCCTACAAGGGGAAGTGAACAGTTATTAGATCTTAAGCTTCAACGTTTTCTGTCATAGCACCAATGTAACTAGAGATAATTAAATCAACAAACACCCATCCTTTTTATAGGACCTGGAAGTTGAACTGAGGCACCTTAGGTGAGTCTGCTGAACAGCAGAAGCACATGCTACAATAACAGACCAGACCAGTGCATATCTGCATCTCCTAAAGGCTCTGGTAGTTGGTAGAAATAGCTGAATGCAACCAACTCAAAATATCAGAGTGCTGATTTTATGTGGACTGTTTCATCCCATGAAGATTTTGATGATGGGTGGCATGAATAGTGTGAATCGGCATGTGTGGGTTTTTCAAAACAGATTAAGCTTTCCTACGTGGTGTTCTTTTCCTGAGATCACCATATCCCAGAACCATATTTGCACAAGTTTGAATTAGAAAAGGAGCGATTTTTAAAGGGTAACAGAATATATGTTCTTTCATCAATTCTAAATGATGTAAATTTTGTCATATTTGAAAGTGTTGGGATCATTGGATGAGTAGAGTCACAAGAATAAGAAAAAAGAACAGACTTCCTTAAATACGGCCAACAGTCTGACAACCTAAAGGCAATGGGGGTGTATTCATGGATCTGTCACTAGGACACGACTGCTAGTAGCTAGATGGTAGTAACCATCTGGCTTTTCTTTGATTGATTTGAGCAATATAGATCACCTAAGCAATCTTCATCATTGTCATGATGATTTTGTTAAACTCCACTTAGGATTGGTTCTAACAATCCAACTTATGGAGAAATAAAAAAACGAAAAAAGAGTAGAAATAAGCAGGATCCATCCTCATGGTTGCTTAGCTAATTATGATGATTATGTCCCTGCCTGCAATCAAATCCCCTCTTCTACTCAGGCCTGAATCACAAGTGCACCGCCACTAACAAGCCCACCTGGGGCTAGTATCATTCAAGAACAAACTGTAAGATTCAAAAAATACATAATAATATGATCCTGGCAGAGAAATTCAAGGGAATCCATTTTAAACTGGTATTCTCTACACAACTTTGAACTTACTTGCATTGCTCCTCTATGTAGTCTTTCTGAGATATCGAGTTTGTAACACCTGTAATGTGGCAATTTCTATATTTCTGAGCAACATGTAACGTAAAGGGTCCTTGTCCACATCCAAGGTCAAGGATGCTTTGGCCATCTTGTATCTGTGCCCGTTCACAACACAGATCAAGCATTGCAGTTTCGGCTTCATCCAAAGTCATTGATTCATCCTTAAAGTAGCAACTACTGCAAAAATATGTATGCAAGCATAAGGATTAGTACTTCAGTTGAGAGAAAGATTATGCAAAGGAAATTAGTATAGCTTTTTCTAAGCTCATTCAAACAGACATGGAAGTTTTTATGCAGCCTCCATAGGAGTGAGTACAAACTTTGTGTATATCTGATCTGTGGAAGGCTGTCCCACTCTGTGATCCAGTACATATGTTTATGCCAATCCGCACTTTGAGTGGGCCACAATCATATAATTAATCAATGACTTACTCATATTTCACAGCTTAATTTTTCATACCAAATGATAATCATGGTTGCCCATCTTTTCTCACCGATCAGATACTTTAAAACGTATGAGACTTCAAAGAAATGATTACCAGCTGATGAAGTACTAAACTCCTATATGAATATATTGATGTTTATGAAGAACATGGCCTTGAGTAATCTTAAAGTATATGATGGGGAGGATGGAGAAGCGCCTGAAAACATACCTTTCTTTAAGAGTCTTTCCAAATATTAGTTTAAGAAAGGAAATGGGTATTTGGTACAACTTGGAATCTAGAGTCTCAATTTCCCTGGCAATGTCCATCTCCTTCAGAGCTGTCGATGAAAATTCTTAGCAAGTAAACTCTCAAAAAAGAGAAAAGCCACTCCAACGTCTACAAATCAATAATGGATAGAGCCGAGATCCACTATAGCATGCTCTAGTATGAAAAAACAGAAAATGAGGGCATTTTTGAAAATTTTTAAATAAGCTTTTTGTTGGTTTATTTAGATTTTTTTAATTTTATATAAATATTAATAATATAGTAGATGTGTAGGCAAAATATAAAGTCCAAATGTAATTTTCATATTTTTTAAAAAAGTTCAAAAATATATGAACTTTTTCTTTAATAGACTTTCATAAGCTTTAATGGGCTTTTGAAAGTTTATTAAAACCCCAAAAAGAATTAACAAATTCTAGTAGACTTTAACAAACTTTAATGTTAAAGTTTATCAAAGCCTATAAAAGATTCAATGAATATTAATAGACTTTAATAAATTTTAATAAAAGTTATGTTGGGATCTATTAAAACCCGTAAAAGATTCAAGGACTTTAATGAGATTATGATAAAGTTTACCAAAGTCTATGGAAGACCATGAACTCTAACCAACTTTAATATTCTTTAATGAATTTTAATAAAAACTAAGGACTATTTTGCCCTTTCATGGTTATATCATGCCTCAGGATTTTGCTATCTGAAGGATCGGCTAACCCTTGCCTTCTTCTTCTTCTTCTTCTTCTTCTTTTTGTTTGTTTTTTTTTTTTCACTAGAAACTGGGATTCACTCAGATAGTCATGCCCCGACCCAGTTAATCATTGGATATCTCAGGAATCTGAGCAATCCACTAGTCAGTTGTTGCGAATCAATGGTTTAAAGCCACTAGCTATGCCCCTCTTGGTCCCCTGCCACGGCGATGCTTCAATTGCACGCCATGAGCACCAAACAGTTTTTTCTTCTTGTTAATGCAATTTAGTAAATGTTTTTAGCTGAGAAATTAAAGCTCTTCCAATAGCCCCATCCCAACAATTTATGATGTTGTTACTACAACACAAGAAGCCCATGTTCATGTAACTTTGCTCATAACCCTAGTGATTTCATTGAGGCTTTTCCCAGACAGTCTGTTTTCAGAAATTCTCACTGAACTGAAAAACCATGTATTGTTAGGATTCCCCGTGAAATATATATACCCTGCTTCAACTTTAAATGGTCAGTCTAACTATTCATGCAGAAAATAGAGAGTTGGGGTCGTGCTAATTGGCCAAATCAGCTGCTGTGAAAATTTTCCAAACCATGATTCATGGTAGACCAGCATCATCAGATAAAAAGAGGAAAGGATGGTGCAGGACAAAACTCACATTTAACTAGCTTAACTACTCCAGCAAGCTGCTCTTCATAGGTGGGCTTGTAACCCCACTTAAGACGCCTTGCTAATTCCACCCTGATTAGTCCCCGGAGCTCTTCATCTGGCACAAGCCCCTGCTCCAGCCTTTTCAGCAGCTTTTCAATGGCTGCCTTCTTTGGTCGCCGATCCTCATCAGTCATTGTATGTTTGGGATGGATGAGAATGACAGATGAATAGAGAGTGTGTCTCTGAGAGAGAGGACAGAAGGTACTGTTTATAGCGAGTTTCCTTCTAACCACTCATTTTTTTCGTCTCTGCAGTCCAATTTATATCTTTTGTTATGTTTACGTAAGAAACCGTCTAGGCCATAGTTGAAAAGTCAAAAAGTTGAAAAGTCCTAAAAATGACATCTATCTGGAATACCCCATTAATGTTGTTGCAAACCGGGGGGGAAATCCCTTTAAAGATCCCCATATGACCAGCATTTGCAATATTAATTTCAGCTGTCCATTCTACTATCCAAATGTCTTAAAACCATGATAATGAATGTTGCTTCATTGGTTGATGGCAATACATGAAAGAAAAATGGAGAAAGTAGGTAGCTAATTAGTAGAAGACCTAATTATTGAACCATGACAGCAATCAGTTAATAATTAAATTAATACGTATGGATCAGCTTTTGTACATCTGTCATTTTAAGAGAAATTGTAAGGGTGCACATGAATGGGTTTATATGGATGTATGGAGTATCATAACCATAAAAGAACAGCAAGATATCTTAAGCTAATGTTAATTGTATACAAATCGTATATGAATAATATTTTATATCATAATGCTTAATCATGTTTAGACATAGCACATCGTTGGATTCCGTGGTCCCAATTTATGATAATGAAATGCAATTAAAGAAAATAACTATTTGTGATCAAAGTAAAGAAAAGAAATGCCTTGACTTGCCCAAAACAACAAAACTGTCGCATGTGCTCTTTGACTAGGAAGTTGCATGCAGCATGACTGTTGATCAGCATACCAACGAATATCATAGATGATGGTGTGGAAATATTTCCATGCAACTGGTTGCATCAAAAAATTTTATACAATTTGGTCAAGTTGGGTTTGGTTTGGATTAGAGGTTGCCCAACCCTAATCCTATGCATAAAAAATGTATCCAACTCTAACCCCTATCCTACTTTTAAAACATTTGCCCAACCCTTATCATAATCCTTCAGGTTTGGTTAAGTTTCGGGTTTTTAATTTACTTCCAAACATAAAAGGGTTCAAATATTTAGAACTCCATATATGCATTAGTTGTTTACCAATCTAGTAATGCAGCCGAAGTTAGTTTAAACTTTACAGCTTTTATAAGATGCACTATTGCGTTGTAAGATATTGTTAACCACATAAAATCCTCTTATAGTTTAAAAATGCATTCCTTAAATTCACCACAAACAATCTCAAACAAAGAGGAAATTCTCCTAAACTAACTCATCAACATGCAAAGACTGATGAACATAAGATTCACACAATCCCAGAAGTTGAATACCTAAACTCTCCATTTGATCCTATCTCCCACATGAATTAAGTTTTCAAAGGTCTACATTATCTACTTCCGGTTTCTTGCATTAAATGATGCAAAAAGATGTATAGTAACTAGAGATGTTGCCTAAACTTCTTGTGTCCAATAATATTCACCTACTACAAATGCTAGCACACCTACATTTGACACAAGACACACATTCTTTTTTTTTTTTTTTTTTTTTTTTTTACAGTGATGGGGTTCAAGTTTGGTACAAGTACCCGAACCCATCATTTAGTAAGGTTGGGGTGGGCTCTACCCTTTTTTTTATTTATTTACAACTTCATCCTAGCCAAATTCAGGTTTGGGCTAAACTCGAGCCCATGCACACCCCTAATTTGAGCTTACCATAATATTTTGATTAAGTCAAAACTGTTATTGTCAAAACCGGACCGGACTAACATATCAAACTGCTTCTACCATAATGGTTCACTAGAATGTTTAGGCCTGATTTGATTTAATTGTATATATTTTTAAAATCTTAATATTGTTAATAAAATAAAAGCATAAATTAAAATAGTAAAATATCATACAAAAAGTCTATATATTTACATCAATACTTATAGTTTAGATTTTTTTAAATTATACTCTATTATAAAAAACTGGTTTAGCCAGTGGAACTACCTGGTCGAATCGGCTAAACTGTGAACCGAATGCCTGACCTTCAACCAACGATCCGGTTCTAATAACATTGATCAAAACTAGGCATATTATTTATTTCTATATATCCAATTATGTGTGTAAATATATGGTTGATTTATATCTAGTTAAAATATTATGGTGATATTAATTGGCAAGGTTGCATAGAAATTTTTGATGCAATCAATTACATACAAATATCTCAAATTAGGGCACTTAAACAAAAGGGGATATAAAGATCCAAATGCCATCGTTGTTTTTTGAGGTTAAGAGATAAACCACTGTATTGGGCCCTGCTTTGATCCACTTGTTATGAAGCATAAACTTAAATTATCTTTTAATGTTGGACATTAAATAGCCCGATGAAGATAAAATTAATTAAAACGTATCAGGCATGCTGTAACATATAAAAAAATAATTCTTATATTTCCTAGCTAGGGATGTGGCAAGAAAAAAAAGAATAAGCATTTACTTGAGATAATTTATAATTTATAGTTATTTAAAAATTTGAAGTCTATAATATAAAATTCAAAGATTTAAAAAATTAAATATAAAAAGACTAAAATTGCAGTTTTACTATTATATAAGACTAAAATTAAAATAAAGTAAAAAATATAATTTAGTGTAACTTGGAAATGTATTAAAATGATTTGAAAAATTATTCTGAATGATTTGTATAACATTTGATATGATTTGAAATTATTTATATGGACATGAAATTTCTTAAAATTCTCAAAATAACTTGGGGATATATTAAAATATTCTAAAAACTATTTAAAATTTACGTTGAGAGTATTAAGAATGATTTGAAATTATCTTTAAAATATACAATTAAAGTTTGCAGATTTAATCCAATAGATTTGCAAAATTCGCATATTCATCCAAAGAAACATGTTTAGAATTAATCAATTTATAGGAAACGATACGCGATTTTTAAATTAATAAAAAGAATATGCAAAATGCTAAATCTTGAAGGGCAATGTCCTAATCGCCCAAGCTCTCGCGGGTGCACATTTTCACCTTACTTCCAACCTATAGTTTATTCAGGCATCTAACTACTTTAAAATCAAAATGATTTGCAAGTTATTCGGGGGATTTTAGAATGGAGTAATTATCAACCCGAGGGCAATTGCTGAGCAGGTGCAGTGTCAAGAGTTTTATGTCAGTCTTCTTACTTTCGTGGATTCACAAATACCATGTAATGCAAGTGCATGGGTGATCAAATGCGATGTTTTTGGCTGCCACGGAAATTACGTGTTCCACAGCATTCGGATCTTGACTCAGGAGTCACGAGGTGGCTGCTATGCTCTGATCACGTGCGTGTTAGGTTTGATAAAGGAAATAGAAAACATCATTTTCAAGAAAATTCCATTTTCAAAGATATTGATATATATATATATATATAACATATTTTTTAAAAATAATATTCTATACGGGAAAAGTTTTCAGCTTATTATAAATTTTATATTAGGAATGGTTTATTTTCAAAATCTCATATACTTTAAACTAATTTTCAAGATTTTCGGGACCGAGAATTGGCTCTATTTACAAATAATTATCTATGTTTTTAATTGGTACTTTTTATCTATGTTAATTTATTTACTTTGTGACTACAATATTTTCGTATTTTCCAGCCAAACATGCTATGGTGCTCTATTGCCATTACACATAATTTCTACCATTTCAGCATAATTGCTCTATACACTTAATTTCTACCGTGACTACCACCTCCATTTTTACCTAAATGCTATGCTTTAAAAATCAGAAAGTTGAAAAAGAGGCAGCCAAACACTATTCAACTGAGTGAAACATTGGGTGCGCCCACGCACCCCATTTTTAGTACTATTGTTTAATATATAATATTAAATATAATAGTCTAATTGAATTTTACATAATCATCCGGATAGAGCCTGAATAGAATAGTATTTTCAATTTCCTTTCTTCAAAGATGCGTGTATCACTAAATTATTTCCCTTTATTCTTTAATACAGAACTAAGATTCGATTTCTCAAAGCCAACCGCGCGATTTCTCAAAGCCAACTACGCTCCAAAACGAGGCAGTAGAATATCAAGCAATGGCATCCAAGGCATGTGAGATCACAAGAAAGGTTTAAGGGTTCGAAATTTGGATGGATTGAGAATTGCATGACACCTAAGTCACGGAGCATACACGGCTTGGAATACAAACGGTTCTGGAATATAATATTCCTCAGATCCTGAGAAGGCATCACATCCTCCATAACATTTTCATCAGAAGTCAATCGGTTACTTGAATGATGATTCCATACAACAAAATCACATCACTGAAAGATTTTTTTTTATACAATTGTAAGTAGCAATAATTGAAAATACTGATAACAATTTGCAGAACTATCGATTGCACTTGCATAATTTTCCAAAACAAATCTTCCAGGTTAGGAGATTGCATGAGACTTATCTACTAGAGCATCTCACCTAACCTAGGCAATGTGAGATCAGAGACATATCTAACATCTAACATCCCTCACCTGACTCTGATACCCAATGTTGTCAAAACCGAACTGTGACATGAGCCATTTTCATGTTCAACTGAACTGTGACATGAGCCATTTTCATGTTCGGTTCAGGTTTAACCGGCTCAACTCGAGTTGAACCGTAATGTTAGCATGACATAATTACAACGTAATAAATATTTTTAATTTTTTAATTTTTTTAAAAATATAATTAAATATATAATTGTATATAATATGAATAGTTATAGATTACATTTAAACATATAATAATAATGATCTTAGCCAAGTTGGTTTGCTGTACTTGTTGCCGATCATTGGGATAGGTTGGCAAATGGCTGTTAGATGACAGATGCACGATTGTGAAATTGGAGATGGAACAGTGGTGGGAGTAGGGGGGAAGAGGGGGAGAGAGAGAGAGAGAGAGAGAGAGAGAGAGAGAGACGCGAGGAGGGAGGAGCAAGCAACAAGTTTTCAACAGAGGGGAGCAGGGAGAAGCAAGCGGTGGCAATTTTTCACCGTTTCGACGAATGGGTTATCGTGGGAGGGGAACAGGAAGATTGATTAGGGATGTCTAGAGGGACCTATTAAAGTTTCGTATATATGTTTGGGCTGTTATGGTGATAACGTACTAAAGGAATCCTCATTAGTTGTCGTAGAATACTTCATATGGCTTCTTCATCTGAGAGTACGATTTCTCCATATTCCACAAGAGTTTCTTGTAAATGCAGTTTTGAAGCACGTATCTTGACATCTTATACGGATAAGAACCCAAGGAGGTGATTTCTCAATTGTGGGGGTTTTTTTTTGTGAGTATCTTTTATTATTTTTTTAGTGTCTTGTATAAACATGTTGATGTATTTTCATGGATTATTTAATTGTCTCAATACAAGATGATCCCAGCAAATGTTCCTTCTTTCGATGGGTGGATCTGCCTCTGACTGATAGAGTGCATCAGTTTAGAAGAGATCAAATGAATAAGATCAGAAACTTGAATAGTTAGTTGTATGTTATTTACGAAGAAAACCAATAGCTAAGAGTAAAAGTTTAAGAAATGCATGTAGCCAGAGAGGAGTTGTTGCAATTTGAGGCCAATTGCAAGGCATTGGAGACATAGGTGAAGGCATGTAAGAGAAAACCACGAATTTTAAGTCTTATAAAGCTTATTCTTGGCATAGTATGGCTTATTGTTCGAACGCGTCGCGGAGGGCGATCGGCCAAGAAGTCAGATCAGGCATAGTAAATAATGAGGAAGAAACGAAATGCGAA
>JAYJMB010083733.1:0-21426 GCA_036873735.1 Pouteria campechiana | reverse complement strand
TGTAGTATAGAAATATGAATTTGAAAATTGTATGTGATTGTATAATTGTATTCAAGAGTTCAAAGTGATGTATAATTATACTTTATCAGATTTGTATAATTGTAATTCAAAAATGTCAATTGATATAGAATGGAATGTATGGCATGTCATAGATTGATGTATTTAAGATTGTATTAGAATGATATGACCCTAATTTGGTATATCGCCATCATGATTCGGGCCGATCTTGGGTTGTGAGAGTGTGGGTGTGTGTTTTAGAGTTTATGTTATTATTTCATTTTATTTGATAAATATTGTATAGGTTTGAATGGATGAAATTCAGAGGAGGCCTTGACATTTGTCGATCATGCCTTTGTTTGTTAAAGTCCCTTTTTGGTCCAAGCATCACTTTGTCTATTTAGCTTCATCTATGGTCACTGTGCAGCTTCAATATCATCTTCTGCTTTTGGCTAATAATTTGTCTATTTTAACAAAAGACCTTTGATCCATAGACGAGGTAAAGTTCTTCAACTATTTTACACACCTCGAGCAATAGAAGAGGTTTGTTCCTGCAACTTCCTTGGTTCTTCAATCTTAATTTGTTTGTTTTGGCTCAGCTGAAGTTACATGCCCTTCTTTATTCATATTATCACTCTATCCTCAGACTAATCCAATCTTCTAACTTTGTAGATTAGATAAAGTTTTCTCTTCTTTGTGTATGATTATCTAGGTAGTAATATCTTCTTTCTTCCTTTGTCTGTGTATTTGATGAAACTTCTTCTTCTTTCTCTATCTTTTAGATAAGCTTTGTTTGGTCAGTGTAGATGTTCCAAATTTCTCTAACATCTTTATGCTTCTTCGACCATGGCTTCATCTTCAACTTTATTTATCTTGCATTTATCTATTTGAGATTTTCTTGTTGAGGTTGACAGACAACGCAAACTCATTGTAGCGCATCTTTGAAGCCATGTTTGTCTCACATTGCTTTTTGTTTGTGGAAGCATCTAATGCAACCTTCTTTGTTACTTGTCTCCAAACCTTCTGTTTTCTTCTTCTTCTTCTTCCACAATTTTCATCAATTTAGCTTCTTTAGAATGTAGTAGATAGTTGTGGCAGTTTATTGTAGCCGATTATTATCCTACACTTGGAACTTTTCTGTACTTGCTACGTTGTTAGCTTTCATATATAACATTAGAATGTAATTTTCCTCATGTGATTGTAATATATTGTTAAACAAGGATAACATACATCTCTATTAAATGCATAATATGAAAGCTTAAGTAATTATAGTGCTTAGTATGCAGTAAATTGTAATTAATGTTGCACACACCACAAAGTGTGGTATGTACATTTGTATAATTAAACAATCAAGATTATGTGTTTATGTTAATTAATGTTTATCAATTCATTACCATAAATATGATTGTTAGAGATTTAAGCATATAAACTTCTTATCTTAATATTATTTTGTTATCATCAAAATCATATACAATAATGCTGGCAAATTTATCTATAGCATGGCTACTTTATCTATAGACTAACTAGAGACAAAGCAGATTTATCTAAGACAAAGAAGATTTATCTAAGGCAAAGTAAATTTGTCTGTATCAAGGCTACTTTGTCCATTGATTTGTTTGAGACAAATTTTACAATGCTGAAACTTCAGAAAATGTAGAAAATAGTTTTAGGACGAAATAGAAGTGTGATACAAGGAAATTTTAGATATAATGAACTTTCTTTTGAATTCCAAACTGTGATTTCAGAAGTCAACAATGTGTTTAAAGTATTTTTAGTAGTTGGGTGCCATAATACCCAGGTATTAGAGTTGTCTTTGAAAGTTGATTTTTTTGCATAAGTGTTGTTTCAATCTTTAGAAGTCAGAGATGTCAAATTGAAGGCTGATTTCTAGGCATAAGAGTGTTGCAATATTCAAAAGTTATTTTTAGAAACTAGGACATGTAGCAAATCAGTTTATTTTGGAACTCCTATTTTTATGCTTGAAAGACAAATTTATTCTTAGAAGCGGATATTTGTACACAAAGGAATTACAATTTGTGAGGGAGTTCTACTAAATTCCTACTACTTGGGTTATTTAAGGATGTCCAGAATAGAGTTTAAAGGAGAGGAACAAAGTTTAGTAGGGAGATTTGGATGAGAAGAATAGCTTAGAGCAAGAAGATCTTTTAAGAAAGCTGCTACAACTTTCATATTCTATTTTTCTTTCTTTCTAGTTCATCTGTTATTTTTGAATCAACAATTAAACTTGGATTATGATGATGTTTATCAATTACTCAGTTCATTTTAATTGAAATATGATGTTCTAAATTTTTTTTATCTAGGGTTAGATGAATCATAGCAATGAAGCTTGTGTTGATGTTTGATTTTTGAGTTAAATTATCTTCTTCCTCATTATTTCTTCTTTTCTAAGCTTAATGCATGTATGTGCTTAGCTATCATGTGCATGAACTGAGATTCTTAATTTATACTTGAAAGAGGTGAATTAGGAATAGACTCTTGAATTAAAGAACATATAATGCAATGAAGTCTAGAGATACGTATGCAATCTATGTGAGTATGCCCTTGCGAGCTCATATATTACACTTAGATGCATAAGCTAAATGGGTTTGTTGATTTGGATTTGCATGGAGACATAGTAATTCACTTCAATAGGCACACCTATTATAACACTTAAGAAAGGGTGGTAGATATTTTAGTACATCTGATTGACAATAAGAGGAATGATAATTTACTTAATGTAATTCCTTAATACAAGTGGATTTGCTAGGTGAAGTTGAATCCCTAGATATTTCACCCATTAATACTTTTTCTTTTGCTCTTACTAATTGTCAACTTCATTATTTTGCTTAGATTTTGTTCTTATATCATCTGCAGCAATTCACTTAATCATATATTACCGATTTGATACAAGTTTGGTACTTAGTGTATAACAATGTACTTCTTCATGGGAACGATACTCAACTCACTTATTTTATATTACTTGTGATCATGTATACTTGCAGGATAGCCAACACAACCAGCCCCACACCCTCTGGCTCTATGACTACTTCATTATCTACGTCATTCGGTGTTGGTCTAGAGCCGCTGCTCTATTCAAGCTGTTCCTCCACCCTTGAGGCTTCTGACTAAGCCTCTCTGATTGAAGCTTGTCGGATTTTCCTTTATCTACTCTTTTTGTTGGTGCCATACTACACGTTTTATCATTCCAAAATCTTGTAACTATTCACACTTATACGATCAAGTCAACACCTTAGATTAAGGTTTACAATACTATTATCTAAACTAACGGTTCCCCTATGTTTCTATAGTGTAGTTAATTCATACTAAGCATGTCATGTATTTTCTGATCTAACCACCTTTAACCATCATAATTCTAGGACTTTTCTTAATCATCATTCCGGTATCAGGCAATCTCTTTTGCTCTGATTCCACTCTGTAATGCCCCACTTTCCGAGTGTTATTATAGGGAAGTATTACTAGAAACTCTAGAGAGAGTCTCCCCTGTACTGTCTATTTCTAACTTGTATAATCCAATATCCTATATATTCACACATATAAAAATAAACATAAACAAACACCATACACCCGCAGCTGTCTAGGATCGATAGTCGCATTATGATGGAGGTAGCTAGATTTCATGCCTATACTACATCATGACATGCCAATTAAACTTAATTTATACATATTTATATACAACATACACATTAATTTAAAATTTATAATTTATATACACATTACAAAATATGAAAATAAATTTTCATATTGATGGATGCTCAATGAGTATGACTCATAGCCTATCCTGATCTTGAGTTCCAATCCCATGATAGGCTCCAGGCCATCACACCATCCTGCCATATTCATACCTGGCCATATGGCTTCGATGCCATTCAAGCATATCACATCTAGCCATACGGTCTTCACACCATTCTAGCAAATATATCTAGCCATTCAGGCCACCGTGCCTACCAGATGTATCATATCCAGCCATACAGGCAATGACGCCAACCAGATGTATCATATCTGACCATACAAGCCACCATGCCAACCAGGCGTATCACATCCGACCACACAGGCTAACACACCACCAAGGCGTATCATAATGGTAATCATACCATCCTGGGACAATCCTTTTCTATAGAAGCCAAACCATTTATATAACATTGTATCCTTTTTATATTTCATTTTCTTGGCTTTACAACTTCCAATTAATATCTTTTATTTTTCCAAGGTCTTAAAGAAATATCTTATTTAAAATAAAATAATCAAAAGAAAAAAAATAAGATTTTGCCAAGTTACTGTAGTTGAGCCATAGCTTAGGGTTACTAAGCTGCGGCTCAAAAATCCCCTACCCGACGTTCCCACACAAGGCCGTTCTTGAGTTGCAGCTCTGAATTCCTAGGCCGTGACTCAAAAATTTCCTTCTTCCCATCACTGCTCCTGAGTTGTGACTCAAAAATTCCCTACCCCCATTTTGTCCTATTAATTTTCTTGAGCCGCGGCTAAGCATTCTGCTGCCCCTTTTTTTTATAACTATTTCTTCCATTCTTTACTCCATTGTTTAGTATGTTAAGCCATTTCTTTTAAGCCTTAATTTACCTTGATTTCATGCCATAATTACCATTCATTGGTATTCATTTAAATACCACATACCCAAGTATCCGATGTTACACACGACCTGGAACTTATCATGGAACACAAGGAATGCTCATGCCAAACATGCTGCTACTTAGGTGTATACATTTGATTATCACATCAATACAAAAGAAATCAATATTTTCACATTCTTAATCTTATACAACCCAATTTCTCATTCATTCATGTCATTTTTGATTTATATGATGGCCATCACATAGCAACCACATAAAATGCCCGAAATACATGATTAAGAAGACGGTGATGTAAATTCAATCCCAAAACATAGAAAACAAAACTTGCTTACCTGTATATCAAGAACCACACCCTCTTTAATCTTAAATTCAATGATTCCGAGTCCAATGAAATGATTTACAATTCGTATATGTAGAATACATGTCCCATTAGCAATCGCATCCAATTAGTCTATATAAATCATTATTAACTTCCACCTTAACCCAACTTCCTCAATCACCCCATTCAAAGGTTTACCTAATTACCTAATTTAAATCTCAATTATTGGGTGATTAAGGGTCTATTAACAAGATTAATCATACTATAGCATTCTTAGTGTCATTTCATTGAACACTTGATATGCAACTTTTAAATTTCCATTTCTCATTATAACCAGCTTACGGTTTCTTACCTAAACTGCGCATAAACATGTTTTAACATGATTCTTACCCCAATTATCAATCGTAATCACCAAACCAAGGCTAATTCACATTTTCCTCAAATTTTCAACCTTTCATATCTTGCTTCTCTACAGATCATGTGTTATAACCCCAAAATCAACAATTCAACATAGTAAAAACCACATATTCTTAAAGAAAATATCATTTACTTGATAATTCCTTCATCAATTATAGCAAAACCCAATTGGGTTCACTTTCCCTGATTTTTCTTCCTTTTCCCATGGCTTAAGTTGGCTAAATCTTGTATTTTCCTCTTACCAAACTGGTGTAGAATACTTTGCCGTCAATTTCACCTAGCTCAAATTGTTGAAATTTGCAAAGACCTGGAATTTCCCAAGCTTGGGGAGGTGAGGGAGAGGGCTGGAATGTGATTTCCAGTTTGAGAGGGCTGGTGGAGCATTTTAAGCTCCTTCACCCATGATCCTTTAGTGGCACACTGAAGTACATGCACATTTGCCCCAATAACCATAAGACACACATTAGTAGTCATGCTTTTCATGATTTTATTGATTTATCTTGTTAATTTCCTCATTTTCAATAACTTATATGCTCCATTCATTTTCAATTAAAAAAATAATTTACTTGTACCTCAAAATTTCAAGGCATCACAGATTGATTATCTTGCAGGAAGAATTTTCCATTAAGAGAGAAGTTAATCATTTATGCATGTATTCTTTTTATATTTATCTCTTCTTTCTCTTGATTTCTTTGTTGTCTCTGCACTACCTTTATAATATTTTTGAATTTCAACCGTTGGTGGTGGATGGCTTTGATTATACGTTGAAGACCGTTCTGATTTTTCTCCCATTGAAAAGTTGTCTTCTAATTAATTTATATCAGCTGGAAAGCCTGCAATGCTAACCTTGAATAAGGTAAATTCTAGTTTTGGCAAACATTAGACAAGGAGATGCTACATAGCTAACTCTTTCATTGTTTTGGAAAGATGCTTATTAATTTTGGCAAGATGTAGCTTCTGAGAATAAAATTGTTGATAGAACAGAAACTACTTCCCTTTGAATTTCTTTCCATCTTTAACTAATTTACTTTGTCTAGAATTAATGTGTTTGGAAAGTGCAGCTAGCTTTGTCCAAAGTAATTAACTTCTACTCATGTGAAGATTTTTTTGATTATTTCAACCAATATTTGTTTGAGGAGTTTGTCCGAGGAACTTCAGTTTATCTCAAATTAATTTAAGACAAATTGACTCTGAGTAGAATCATGTGAAGTCGATGACTTTGTTTGAGTCCACTATAGCACTACTTACTTTGTTTGGAGTTAGTTTCAAACAAAGTAAGCTTTCGTTAAATGCAGGGATGGTTGACTAGGTTCCAACTTCTTCCAAATTTTGTCCTGAATTTATCTGTGCTAGAGTAACCATAGTGTCATTATTTGTGCAAATTCAAGCTATGCTTCTGCTATCTAATTTTCTCCTTTAGTCTTGAACAAATGTTGTATGAAAAGAGTTCATTCAACTTTGTCCAAACAAGAAGATGAAGAATGATTTGTCCAATTCCAGCTGAAGCAAGCCTTTGTTTGAGATTAACTTTGTCTGAAGAGGACTTTTGCGGTAATTGAAACTTCATCCATAATGCCTTATAGCATTCTTGATACCAAATATATTCTTTAAATGAAATGTACCTTTGAGTGCTTGGATCAAATGATTGGATCATACTTAATCACTTTGAAAGGCTTGGATGTTATGACTTCAAATATGTTTTGTAGCTCTTAAAATCTTTTGAAAGTTTAGTGTCATTCTTTCTAAACAATTTTCTTTGATCTTTTCTTGTACGCATTGTCCACTGAATTGAGTTATTCCCTAGATTATCTTTTATATCTATTACTACAACACTAGGGAATATAATGGTTAGTAACTTAACTATTCATTCATACATTGTTCCTCCTCATCAAAACTTGACTGTTTACTACTTTTATCCTTACAAAAGTAGTAGACCTTCAGATAATCTAAAATCTAACTTTAGACATTCTAAAGAAGCTCAGCAAATGAAAAAGCTATGACATGCTGAAGAAGCACTGCATTGGAGAATCCTTCAAATGCTTTGAAATTTAACTTCAAACATTCTAAAGGAGGAGAACATTGCAAAAGCCATAACAATTTCAAGGAGTGCTATAGAGGAGACACCTGAGCCTCAAAAGCTCTGGAGTTTTCTGAAACACTACTGCTAGTTTTTGGACGCTAAACAATCATGAATTTTAGAAGGTCTGAAATAATAGAAGCATGAAGAACTTGTTGCATTCCAAAATTACATCATTTTGAGATTAAAACAAAATTTTAAAGGTTATTTTAGAATATGTAGAAGCTTCAAAAGTAACAGAGGAAGCCTTCAAAGTTTCAGATATTACACCTCAAATTTTGGAGAAGTTATAACTTTCAAAAGTCAAAAATAGTATTACAAAGTGGATGAACTTTCTAGAATATTATAATGATGTTTCAGAGGTATGAAGCAACAATTTGGAGGAAGAAATTTCTATCGACAAGAAGCTTTTTTATGTCACAGAAGTTCTGAAGAAAGCACTTCATTAGAGAAGTCCCTAGACATCCGCAGCCAGTATTATAGTCGCTTGTAGTTGCATGTCAGAGGATCTATGAGATACAACCTACTAATAAACAAAGACACGGGTTTGGAGGGAAAACTAAGATTCAATCGTAGCTGGTTTACCATACTACCTACCATATCATCTAGGGCGCAGCCACTTGCGGTACCCCCTATTGATTCCAAAGGTCAAAAATTTGAATGTTGTAAAGCCATGAATGTAACACCCAACACTCTCACCCTAGGTGTTTACCCATGCCATCCCGGGGCCATTGTGAGACGCTACCATCTTATATTCCAGAGAAGAAACTTATCAAAAATTTGACAGAGTCTCCCTTGAAATATAAGGCATTTGCACCTGATTTACATGTATAATATCACATACAATTAATAATCATGCAATATAAAACATCACTTATGTTTAAATACTAAACACCGAACCCATATTCACAGTTCTGCCCAAAATGGAACCAGGTCATGATGGCAATTACACAACTATAATTACAGATATATCACTATGACATGCCTATGCTATACAATATACATCATTTTAATCTTATTACAAAAATTTAATTACACTTTTAATTTACAAAGATGTAATATGAAGGGAATCCAATCTTAATTTACCATTTCATAATTAAAATGTCTTCAAATCTGGATTAACAACCCCAATCCGTAGTTAGGATTCTTTACCTGTCCTATCAGCTAAAAAAATATTAAAAAGAAGTGAGTCTAGGCAAACTTAGTAAGTAGGTATACAACAAAGCATAAACAACAAGAAGGATCCATCAGGCTCCCAAAAGTATATTCAGCACGAATACAATCTCAATTTTTTATTTTTATACCATCTAGGCATAAATACATCAAGTGCAACTCATAGTTGAACATATCAAGTCACAATCCTGATATTACAAGAAAACTATATAATCTAAAAAATATTACATTACATAGCAATTTAATACATAATTACATCACATCATAACACATCCAATTCATACATCTTGGGATCTTCACTACTCCCAATTCACATATGCATTCATAATACCATATAACAATTCTTGGGATATTCACCATCCCAAACATTATACACTTATACGCATACTATACAAACACAAGGATCATGGGGTAGCCATTATCTCCATTCACTCGTACATGTTTACATGCATAAACATAGAATCCATCTTAGTCCATATAGAAGAATCATGAGAATACATCTCAATATTTAATACATATACATAAATACATGTAAACAACAATTCACGGGATATCCACTATCCTTAACAATCATTTCATCCATGCCCGTTTGCAAACATATGGGATAGACCCTATCCCCATCCATTTTAAACATTCACACAGTAACTAATCACACCTACTTACGTTAAAGTAGAACACTTTCATAAGCCTTCAATTCAATTGTTTAAGTTCAACATCCTTGCCCCATGTGTCCTACATACATAGCAATTCAATTTACACATAATTTTTCCATGAAACATTTCACCATGCATTTACATCTACTCACAATATGTTTCACCATATAATTAATACTTCAGCCCCATCATAATCAACATAGTTAATGGTTAATTTAATAACATAAATTATGCAATTCCATCCCACCTTCAAACAGCCCATTCATTTAGACATTTTGTCAGACACAAAACATGCATTTCTAAATTGTGTAGTTTAGCAACATAGCACATATGAACTTCATTTCCTTTCTTATACATTTAATTCCTAACATAATCATCACCATAATTACATCATAATCATGCTAATTTGGACACAAAAATTAATTTAAAACAACCCTTGCATCATTGCATTCTGAAACAACCCTCACTTAAATGTTTGCACAAATAAGTTGTAGACATGACTTGAAGCTTAATTCCCATCTATTCTAACTAATCTCTAACCTAATTAGCATTGTGAAAACACCATTTGATCACTAATTAACAAGGATTCATGTCCAAATAGATTATGTAATTAAGTTCATGCCATAAACAATCCATTCTTGCATGTTAACATACATCTTGCGTCTCAACAAACATCTTGAGCATACATGCTTGAAATTCAATTTTTCCATCTTCACCCAAATCAATGTCCAAATCATGCATCTCCACCCTCCATAATGTCATTTTTGCTGTCAACTTTTGTGGACAGCAATATGGGCCTTTAATCCTGCCCAAATCATCTTATTTACCCTCCTAATTTTATCACAATCCATTCCCCCATCTTTTCTCTAAAATTTTAGCAAGGTTCCCATCCCTAATCATCCCCAAATGATCAACAAAATGGCCTAATCGTGCATATACCAAAAATTGAGTTGGGGAAATGAGTTTACCTTCACTCTTTTGATGAAATCAAGCTCTTCCTTCAATTATCCTCTCAAATCAGCAAGGCCTCTCACATATCAGCAACTTCTTGTTGATTAATAACATCCCAAAGGATAAAAATGGAGTGGAAATGATCTCTCCTTTACTTGGAAATTTTTCCCAAGCAATTTCTTTAGGATTTGATGGAAGATGGAAGATGGGGCATGGGAGAAATGGCTTGCTTGTTCTCCCTGGTTCAGCATGAGAAGAGAGGGAGAAAATGGGGTGGGGACGTCTCTTACTTTGGGTTATTTAGGTTTAGACTTGGTGCTCCACAAGGATATGCCATAATATGCAAGCACAACTCTATTTAATCTCGTCCTTAATTTTTCACCAGATATAGGCTCAGTAATTAGAGTATATCTTTTCCATATGATATCTAAATGACATGAATTTTGATGATTTAAAAAGATAAATTCAATACCTATAACTCTTATGTTAAAATTTTTTTCTAAATCATCCCAAAAATATGTCACAAAATTTGATTAACGTGGCCTAATAATTCACACCATATTTTTTAGCAGTTTAGAACAATCTCACTGTTTTGATCATAATTTCTTCATCCGATATTGAAACTATACGATTATTGATTTTTTGGAAATATTAGTTCAAGATATACAACTTTTATGTTGAGCACATATTCTAATTCATCCATTATCTATGTCAAAAAAATTGAACACAAATGACCCATTTTCCAAATTCAACATTTTCTTAAAATACACTTATACAATTTTACATTTTTCTTAATCTTTCCTTCATTTAATTTCATTCATTTTCAATAATTTTCATATGAGTTTGCTACATAAATTGTACCCATAAAATGTCATAATTTCCTTATATAATTAAAATGACATCATGTAATTATTAAGACATATACACATTAATTTCCATCTTAAATTATGCATCATGTCAAAAACTTTTCTAAACTTCTCATGCATTTACTCATGCATTAAAATCATAAATTTTCTCATTAATTAATCATCAAATACCCAACATTTGGGTTTATTAGCTGCAATTTAATCATAACATTATTTTCACATGTGCAAATTAAATTTGGCATGCACATTTTATCTTGAATTTCACAAATTTTCATACTCCAAACTAAAATTTCAATTTTACTTATTGTATAAAATTCAGAATCACAAATTTTTAATAATAATCTATAATTTAATACCACTAGGTGTTACAATGAATTACCATTCAACCACTTCCAACGGTCAAGATTTTGAGAGATCTATTAAGAAGAAGTGTTGGAACGTTTGAAGAGTTGTTCAAAGTGATTATTGAAGATTTCATTGAGCTTTAACTTTCATACTCTTAAGCAACCCAAGCCAAGGCACTTAATCTTCTTTCATAATCTTTCATGGCTTGTATCTATAAACACTAAGGGAAGATCTTTTGCACCATAAAGAGCAACAAATCAAGTCTTCCCCTGCACTCACCAAGAAGCACTATAAAAGTGTGATCTTCTCTTTTCTTTTTCTTGTGTATTCCTTGAGTTGATGTTAGAGACTAAACTCAAGAAGAACAAGATTGATTATTGGAGTGTGTCTCACAATTAACTTGTTAGTTTATACGCCCTATAGAGCTGGAATCTAGAAGAGTGCAAAGGCACTAAAGTTTACACCCACTTGAGCTAGAATCAAGGAGAGCAACTTGATTGTTTGAGTGTGTTTCACAATCAATTGCTAAATTGTTTATGCCCCTAGATCTGGAATCTAGAAGAGCAACTTGATTGTTTATGTGTGTCTCATAATCAATTGCTAAATTTTTTATGCCCATAAAGTTGGAATCTAGAAGAGTTCTATGTACACTTTTTATATTCCATTATATGAGATAGTGGAACCCAAGACACCAAGGGTGTGCTCTTGGAAAAGTGGAGTAGGGAGGTTGGCCTGAACTATTATAAATTTTGTGATGTTTGTGATTAATTTATTTTCTAACATTCTACTATTTTATTAATTATTTCATTACAATTTGCATAAAGTCATGTAAAGAAGAAAGTTGATAAATCAGGGGTTGATCTAGAAAATTTTATAAACCCAATTCACTCTTCTCCTCTTTGATTAAGCCAAGCCTAAGGGAATTAACAATTGGTATCAGAATGGGCTTTATAAACAATTGTAGTGATCTATTTGGCTAACCCAATGTCATCATCCTCTATGTTTATTGAAGGATATTCCATCACACACCTTCCATATTTTGATGGATCCAATTATTCACAATGGAAGAGAAGGTTGGAAGTGTATCTTATGGCCAATGACCTTGAATTGTGGAAACTATTTTTATTGGCTCTATTGAGGATGAAGATAGAGCAAGTCAAGAGAATATTAAGGCAAAAAATGCCTTATTCCATGCTCTCTGCCCCACCATCTGCAAATATGTTTTAACTTGTAAAAATAAAAGATGAATTTTGGACAAGTTAAAGGCATTTTCTGAGGGGAAAATTAATTTGCACTCAAATGAAACTCATCTTTCTATTGAGATTGATTTGAGTGCAAGAAGTAAAGATGAAGAAAAAGGAAAGGAGGAGCAACCCCTAAGAGAAGAAGAAAAAGGGAAAGAACAAGAAAATGAAGAGAAGAAGATTGAAGAAATCATAGAATTTAAATACATAGAGGAATCCTCACAAGTTGAGGGGGAGAAATTTCAAGAAGAAAAGGAGATTGAAATAGGTGAAATTAGAACAAGAGAGGTTGAGAATAAAGAAGATAATTTGAAAGACAAAAGCGCAGAGAATGTAGAAAAAATTAATATAAGTGGAAGCAATGAAAGTAGGAGATGATCTGAAAAAGAAAAGACAAATGCAAATAAAGGGGATAGTGAAAAGGATGAAGGAAATAAGAAACAAGAGAAAAGAAAGAAAAGAAAAAAGAGGACTAACAATAAGGAAGAAAAAGAAGAAGAAAAAGTTTTCTTCCTTCAAAGATACAAATGATCCCTTTTCATCAAGAAGATGAGGAGGAGAAGAAATATCAATCTCCACTAAGAGAGAAATTGATCCTTGATACCTGATGAAGAAGACAACAGTCACAGGAACCTAACCTCAAGGAGGTAAGATAAGTATAGGTATGATAATCGAACCTTAAATAATTTTCTATCATAGTCTGTATTTAGAATTTTTATTCTGCCTCTAATATAGATTCATTTATACATGAATAGGCTCTTAAAGTTTAGGTTACATTAAAAGAACTTAAAATAAATAAATTTGTTATACAAAACTAAAACATGAGAAAAAAATCTTAGAAATCACTAGGAATGAGGAAACAACATATTACTTAGATAACCAACATGTTTTGAGAAAAAGTACGACAAAGAGGAATATAATTTATTTAGAACTATGAAATATTGTGCAATCACTAGATTACGATAAAAATGTCAATATGAAAATAAATAACTATGCTCTAATTGATTGAAAACTAATGCTTGATATTGTTAATGAAAATTATTAGAAAATTTTTGTTCATCTTGGCACAAAGGAGTTGAAAACTTGTACATGCCAACCATTGAAGTTTTGAAAGAAAAATATTGATGAATGACCTGGTAAAGGTTAAGAATGACAAAGAGCAAATGTGCCAAGTAAGTTAACAACCCAAAATATTAGTTGGATCTAAAATGAGAAATGTACTTCTAGTTCTACTTGGATTATGGCATGATCGATCCATTTGTAGAATAGCTAAAATTCATATGGGATACAAATGCAAGTAGCATCCTTATATATGCTTCCTATCATGTGGGTTGATCAATAAAATGAATAAATTTGAGGAATATGATTCAAAGAGTAATTAAGTAGATGCCATCTTGTTATTCATTAAGAAAGAAAAGATTGCAGATTGAGAAATCATAAAAATTAGATGTTGCATCTCATAAATCAAGGGGGAGAAATGTTTGTTCAAATGCAAAACAATAATCCAAGTTTGAAAAATGAAAAGAAAACTAGAATTCAGACCTTAGGAAAGACTTGAAGCTCTTGCATGCATGACCTAGAAATCAAACCTTAGAAAAGTATATATGTCAATATGAGCTTGGAAATCAATGCAAAATGAGTATGATTGGTTTATATTGAATAATCTTGCGTTGATCTTGTGAGATTTATTGAATATCTTAGATACTTTATTAGATGGTTTATTCAAATGATGAGGTGTATATTATTATGAATTATGATCATCATGATATGAATAGATTTGCAAAGCATTGGTGAATGTACAAGGACATACAAAAGGCTTATGGATTTCAAAAGATAGCTAAACGAGTGTGGTCAAAATAAGCATGAAAAGTGATATCCATTATATTGATAATCATCAAGTTTTAGATTGACTCATTTGATTCATGCTATAATATAAGATGCCTTACAAGAAGTAATGATGATGCTTCTTGCAAATCTGGTCTTAGATGGATTAAGGAAGTATCTTCATAGAAAAGTGTTGGATCAAGCATTGCATTTAATTGTCATTGGTGATCCAAAGCTTAGACTAGATGAAATTAGCATTCTTGAATATATTTTTGAAAAGTTGCTGATTTCTAAGCATGTGAATCCATCGAACTTAAGAAAGCTTGAGAAATGTTACAAGTCACTTGTTCATCACATGAGGGAGTGCCATGTAAAGAGCAAAAGTGGTTTGATTTTGTTAAAGCAACATAGTGAACTCCAGTTAGGTGACAAATATATATATATATATATATATATATAATTATCTTTAGAAGATGGTGATCTTATCTTGGTAAATAGGCCTCCATCCATTCATTAACTTTCAATTATTACATCTTCAGTTAAGGTTCTCCTGATGGTTTCAGTTGAGGCAATAAATGCCTTTGTTGAGCACCTTCACTTGGCGCTTTTGAGGGGGATTGCCTTCAAGATTATATTTTTTAGTCTACCATCTATAGAAAGAAACTTAAGAAGTTTAGTTGGTAAAAAGATCATCCAACGAGGAAAAATGATAAAAAAAATAAACACAAATAATTAGAGTCATGCATTATCATATCTTAGTTATTTAATGATTGAAATGATGTGTGTTTGTCATAAAATGTTGAAACATATATTATTAAATTGATATGATTTAGAAAAACCAACAAGTGATAAAAGCAACAAATGGTATACACAAAACCTGGGATAGACTTTATCACATTACTTATGCTCTTAGGATGAACTTAAATCTCTTTGAGATTATGTATATTCTATTTGATATAAATTGATCACCTTGCTTGACATGAATTGAAACTCCTTGCATTTTACTTTTACATATTTTAGAATTTGGTTTAGATGGGAAGTCGTCAAACTTTTCTAAAAGATACTTCAAAATAGATAAACATTGATCATATGAACTCTGTAAATAAAAATGGATACATCTTTACCTGGGCATGAATGAAAACATTTAAGTTTGCCATGGACAAAATTTAAAGATGATTATAGTCCCAAGGTATTTATTAAACCTGTTTGTGGAACTTCAAGGTTCAAGATCATGAATAGGAATTCAGTCTCTAGTCTAAACTTTTGTAATCATTAAAAAGGTTTAACAATTCTATATGATTTGGGTCTTAAATGAGATTATTATATATTTGAGATCATTTAATCTGATTAAATGAACAATTATTCATGTCATCAAACAAAATTGTAGTCTTAAGGCATATGTCAAGCCTATTAGGGAAATTTCATGGTTTAGGATCTCAAATAGGTATTTCATTTGTAGATAGATCTTCTGTAACCGTTATCATGGCTTTATGATTGTGTTTGATCTTGGTTATAATTGCAATTAACAAAGAACTGCAATCATATGAAATGACTGTTTAAATATGTGTTTAAGTGATGATAATACTCATGTCATGGATAATTTCAAGATTGATGAAATTATTTTACTCTCATGACTTGATGCAAAATATGTTTTAATTGAAATAAGTAATGGCCACCAAAGAATTGAAATGAGAATACACATGTTTGGACATAAAATAAGAATAACAATCATGTAGTGAGAGGAAGAAAATAAAGAATTGATAAACTCTCATTAGGAAAAATAAGCATTTATTACAGAAGAATAAGGAGAAGTATATGAGTTAATGACTTGAAGATTAGCTAAAATCCTTTGAATTTTTACATTATAAATTTAAGGGGGAATCTTTTTTGTTTCACATCTCATTTCCCCACTCCCATAAGCTAAATTGTTTTTTATTATGACAAAAAGGGGGATAGGAGTTGTTGTCATGACTTGTTGGGGGAGAATAATTGTCATGACTTGTTTTTCATATCTTAGCAAAATGAGCATAAATGTAAAAAGCTCCTAAGGGTCATTAAATAAGATAGATAAGGGGAGTTTGCATATAGTTCATTAGCATGATTTTTACGGTCACAAGTCATCAAGTTTTTTCATCATCAAAAAGGGGGAGATTGTTAGTTTAGGTGTATAGTTTTGATGATAACAAAACTTGGTTAATGACTTGAAGAAAACATAGAAGAAGAAAATAGAGAAGAGAAAAGAAGAGATGAAGAAGCTAATGTGACAGCCGAAGAAGAAAGACAGACTGTTGTCTTCCTCATTCGATCTTCTTTCCTCTTCTTTGTTTTCTTCTCTTTCTCCCACTTCTTCTCCTCCAATATCTTTTTCCCCCAGCGTTTCTATTTTTTCCATTTGCTGCACCTTCTTTGGCTTTTAAAAATCCACCCCTCTCTGTCTTCTTGAAGCCCATTCTCTTAATGGTAGTATGGTTGATCATATTAGTGGCCTTTGTGGGCTCTCCTTATTCTTCTAAGAGATCCTCTCCAACATCCTTTAGAATCTTGGTGAAGAGCATTCCATAGGGGAGTGGAAATCTGAAATCAGTCTTAACCATGTAAAAGTGGTCACTGATTATGCCTGCAAGATCTATTCTCTTCATATTTTTCAATGCCCAAAGTATTTTTGCATCTCTTTCAGATATTTGATCTGAACTACCAATTTTTAGATGAATGTTGTTAAATATTAGACTATAAGCAATCTTCAAGTCCAAGTCCAAATAACTTGCATGTAGATAATTTTCCTTTTCTCCTATCTCTACTGTTGTCAAGTAAGAGAACAAGGCTTTATTGCTTGGAGGCCATTCACTTTCATTTATTTCTACTTTAGGTAGACCAAATATTTCTCTGAGTTATTTAGGGATAGGTATATCTCTGTTTCTCCTATCCAGGATTTTTTGGTGTTGGTATTATATTTGCTAACTAGCACTTACACCATCCTAGTGTTTGTATCTTTGTATTCTAGGAAGTTTTCCTATTGTTGATACTTTAGCCACTTTGTCACTTCCATATTCAATCCATTTTCTTCAAATAGTTTGAAATTGAACACTCTTCCTTTTACTACTCTTTTCCCTTTATAATAACTCCTAAATTTCTCAAAAGTAGAGTCTCGATTGACGAATATTACCTTTGGCATGTAGTCGTCTCTCCTTCTTGCTTGGGATTGCTTCCTTTGCAACTACTTCCTCTTCCTGATTCTGCTGAAGTATTTCTCACTGATTTGTTTGCTTTCTTTGTTCGATCCATTTCTGCAGCAAGGTTTTCGGAAAATGGTTTCGAACTTTGAGGATTTTAGGTTTAGAGAGGAAAGGGGATTTTGGAGAGTTTGAGATGTTGAACCAAATGGTATAGATGACAAACAACTAGGTTTTGATGATGAGCAATAATGTATGAGTGAACACTTGTGGTACTGATAGTTATGTTCCCAAGTATTGCAGAGATAGACATAAATGATGTATAGTGAAGCAACTCAAATACAGTGGACAATGTATACAGAGAATACATCAGCAAGCAAAATCCATTAACCAAAACAAGATACGAATGCTCAGAAAGAATGACACTAAAACTTTGAAAAGAAGCCACAAAGTATATCTATAGCTATGACATTCAAGCCACTGAGTGATTGAATAAATCTCCTATAGAAAAGTCAATATTAGATAGCATCTACCTTAGACAGATTCAGAAATATCATTCCATGGACAAGTCAAATAAACTGATACCCAACATTTGTCTGCAACACAAAGACAAATTCAAATTGTAGAAGTAGAGATGAAACAAAGATGAACTTAAACAAATGAAGAGAAAAAATAGAGTCGAATTAATTAAGCTTTGGTCTCTCATATAAAGTCTATTTGGAATAGAAGAAGATCAAGGAACTCATCTGCAATCCTCTATAGAAGATATAGAAAGTAGAAGCGGCATAACATCCATAGAAGAATAACTTTATCTGCCATCTTTATTTGTAAGTTCTTCTACCACTTGCAACAGAAAAACTATCAAATGAAATGTTGAGGAAATGATTCATCTATGCATCTATACGATTTATCTATTACTTATAACAAACAAACTAACAGACAAGCTATTAGAAAAAGGATTTGTCGGTGGCTCATCAATTTGTCAAATACTTATGACAGACAAACCAACAAACGAACTATTTGAAGAACTTTATCTAAGCCTTGCAATTTTGTTTACAGCTCTCTATAGACAAATTAATAGACAAAGTCCTTCTCCGCGCTAACAAGAGTTATCTTTTACTTACAATAGACAACTTCGTCTGATGAAAGAAACTTCATTTGGTGAGACAACTTCGTCTAATGAACAATAAAGTGAAGAACTTTGTCTACACCTTTGCAATTTGTTTGTAACTTACAACAGACAAACTAAAAGATGAAGTAAAATTGCTACAATGATCTTAGATAAATTTACAAAGACGAAGTTGTCTATCATGTGGATATACTTAGAGCCAATTTATCTATTACTTACAAGAGACAAACTAGGACTTGATTAGACAAAGTCTTCAGAAAAATGATGGTTCAAATTATAATTTCTCGAAGTGTACGGACATATAACAATATAGTGTGCAATGCAAGGTTAAATCCCACAGAGAACAGTCAAACTGACTTAATTCATTTTTAGTTACTGAACTATCCTAACCTTAAAAGAATGTATTTATAACGAAATAGACTTAAAATACAGTTATGTATAATTTCAAAATTTTAGAAACTTAATGGAAAAGTAAATCAATAGCTAAATATAATGCAGAGATTAGCAAGATGCAAAAGTCTAGGGATCCAATTTCACTACTAGATGATACCCCTTTGACAATGGAATGTTGGATTTAGTGCCTCACTTGGGTTCATTTTTTCAAAAGTAAGATTATTACCATTTGGTGTGGGGGTTCAAATCAAGTGTTTTCAATCATTCCATAATTGAGGTGAAGACCCATTAAGCTCAAGAACATAAGAATCAAAATACTATGGTTTAGCATATGGTGTCTACCCTAACCATCTATCATTTTCATTCAAGGGAGCTCATGGTTTAGTATATAGTATCTACCTTAACTATGCTTTGATAATTAATCTAACTTATAATATTGGTGACCAAGCAATAAAACAAGCTAAATCATTGCAAACAACATCATGAATGAAAAAATGATCATATAGCATTAATAACCAACAATCCATAATAAAGAGTATCAAAAAGGGTTACATCTTCACCCTAGAAAAAGAGATTTAGCTCATAAGAGAAAATAAAATTTCTTCCTTTGACAGGATGATTACAATGAAGAACATCTTCTCTCCTTCTTCTTTCTTACTTGCAATCTCTTCTTCTTTTCCATAAGAAAACTCTAAGAAATTGGCCTCCAAAACCTTAGAGAGAACTTTTTAGACAGAAGTGAGAAAACCGCTCAAAAACCATAATGTTTTTCTTAAAAACCAACCTCTACACAATGCGAAAAATGTTAGTCCTGGTAGAATAGGCTATAACCCACGAAGGGGGGGGGGGGGGTGGAATTGGGTTTATAAAATTTACTTCTTTTGACCCTTGTTTAATCAAATACCTTTCTTTCTTTTATGTTGGCGTTCTAATTAATGTGAAGCAATGGATAGAGCAAGTAAGAGTATAATGGAAAGATGAAGCACAGATATCACACACAACTTATAATAGTTTGGGCCCTCTTTTGGCACCTACTCCACTTTCTGAGTCATCCTTACTTGTTGCACTCAAGTTCCACTAATACTCTATGGAAACACACTTGGTTTTCTTGAGCTAACCACTCATACACTGCTTTTACAGAGCTCACTAAAAGCTTACTATGTTGGTTTTAACAAGCTTACCAATAACTCTAATAATGTTGGTTTTCACAAGCTAACAAAAAACTTGAACAACATTGGTTTTCATAAGCTCACCAACAACTTTAACCTTGGTTTTTAAGCTAACTAGCAACTTCTACAAATGAACTAACTAAAATAAGAAATTATACTTTTTGACATGTTTCTTGTTGAGTGCTGAGGAAGATCTTAGATGTAGTTCAAAAGCTCTTCCTTTATGTTGTGGAGAGATTAGCCTTAAAGGAGATGAAGAATGAAAGATCTTTTTGGAATATAAAAGTGGTAGATCTTGGCCTTTAGGATTTGTAAGATGATTTCTCTCTTTTTCTTATTTGTATATTCTGTTTTCTTCTCTTTATCTTCTTATTCAAACATCCCTTGAGTGCTCCTTAAATAGATCTTGAAAACTTAATTGTTAGATGACAAGCTTGAATTTTTTGTTACTTTCAACATTCAAAATTCTGATTGTTGGGCATCGTCAAGCAGTTTTGCAGGAGCCTGGTCCAAGTGGCTATGAGCTAGGCGATATGCTAGGCGACTAGCAAGTTGCTATGGCTAGTTTTCTAAATTTTCTTCCAAGCAATTCTTGCTGCCTCCTGACAGGCGATATGGCGGGCGGCTGCCATAACGGCTATGCTCCCAAGTAGTATGCACAGGTGCTTGGGAACTTTCTAGGCAATTCATCTTTTGGTCCTTCATTTCTTGATTTTTCTGACAGTCGCGGTTGCTCCAAGTGGTTGGCATCCTTCAATTTGTGATTTTGCATTTTGATTCTTTTTGAAACTTTGACATCTCTTCTTTTAAACAAAAATGCATTTGTCATATGTAGTATATATAAAGTATATTTATGATTCACACTTTGTAATGGATATGTGTATAAAGTATATTTTTATTTATTTATTTATATACGCATGGTATTATTAAATCTCATGTTTATACTATGTAGTATCAAAGTATATTGTTCAATTATGAATATCAACAAATGAGTTTACATAATTTGCAGATCATAGATATAATGTGTGCTTTGATAAAGAAAGGCACATTTAGGCATGTTTGTTACTTTTACATTTGTTAAAGATGTTTTCA